>JASEVX010000006.1:20459901-20585664 GCA_031761405.1 Serripes groenlandicus
TCATATAAACATTAACAGTTACAACAAACCTGTAATTGTAAATTGTTTGACGTTGTTCTCTTGCAGGTCCATCTGGCCATGTGGATTTGGGGTCTTTATGGTGGCTACTCTCGGAGTCTTAGGTCTGATCCTAGTATGCGTTCTTTTGATCGTGTTTATTTTGAGACGAAGGAATCCGTGTCAAATGAATCCAGCCTTAACCGATAGTGAGTATAAATCGAATTTGACCCTTGAGGTTTGATCTCTCAAGATGTAAAATATAGTGATGCGATATGATAAATGCAAGGCGACGTAACAATGGGAGACAATCTACTATTCCATAGTCATTTGATTTCCTATTGCTTATCTCCCATTTTATCCGATAAGTGTATTCGTAATAATGGAAAATACTTCATGTTCTAAAATGTGATCTTATCCCTTCTCCTAGTAGAACCTAGTAAGCTTGCAGCAGACGACATCGAAGGCATTTTGTTGAAATACTCTCTTTTAATGAAAGAATAATTGTTAAATAAAGTGAAGTAATTGTGGCAAGAGGATGAATTGCTCATTATGAGCAAGTCATCCTCTTGCTGTAATGTTTCCAATAGTCGTCAGCTTCAGAGACGTCAGAAACCGCCTGTATGTGGGGATGGGTTAAGGTGACTAAATAAACAGACATCATCTATAGCTGAGATATAAATCTGACACAGAATATAATATTCACAGTTATGATATCATTATTTATATTTGAACTTTACCCTTTCCCTCATTCAGACCCATTTTTGATGCTAATTTCTAAAAATCCCGAGTTTAACGGGTTATTGACAAACAAACGGGGCCAGTACTAAACGTGATTAATAAAGCTGAACAGCTTGTTTCGCAATCAAATGTAAAATAAATAAGTATAAATAAACTTAATATAGTTCTTGACTTTAAAGACTGTTATCGTATATATATAATACATATGTACATATATTTTAATCTTAGAATCCGGGTCCGACGTTTCGAGCAGCGGAAGCGAGGGCAGCTCACTATTATATATCAACGAAGCTAAACAATCACAGCAATCACTACTCGAAACAGACGGTCCGCCGGAGAGCAAAGTGGGACTGAGGCTAGCCCAATACAACGATCCTCACGGTGAATTGGCCAGTAACAGTGACGTAATGCCACCATCTACATTAGGAGGGAAACCTGTGTCATACAACAATGGTATGTTTAATACTATATACTCAATTTACCAGTGGTACTTACACACATTATTGGAAACACATATAGACAGATATGTTACATTTTAATTTGTTGACTGTTTAATAACACAGTAACGTTATATATATACTCAAATCTAACATTGATTGTAAGTGTTTTACTACGATTTCAACAATTTTTCAATTATATAACGGCGTTTCCAGTAAAACTAGTCCATTTACCCTGACACCAGCTAGTCAGTCGTAATTCTAACCACGCAACCCTGATCGCCAAGGAGGGCATCCATTACTGCCATTGTTTAAGGTCTTTAGTATGACCCGGCCGGGGATTAAACCCGCGACCTCCCGCGACCGAGGCGGTTTTACATTCGAGAAGTACGGTGGACTCATGATAACTCGAACATATTGAATACATTGATCCACTCGAACGGATCTGTCTTTTGAAAACAGCGTAGTAGCAGTTCTGGTTGTTTATGCGTCTGTTGCAGATTTGTTGTTTCGTGGGAATTTTAATATCGGATAGTCAAAAGCAGTAATGAAACTTGTATCTCCTTTATAAATACGCGAGTTCTTCTGTGCTCGAAAATTTACATAAACAAATTCATGTGTCATCAAATGATTTGGAAGCTCGATGCAGTTTAGTCGGTTTGTGTTGTTACTCAGTGGGACTTTGTCACATCAAGGCATGTGCTATCATCATGTCATCACGGTTTGGGGAAACGTAATGTATATGTCTGTTCCGCGACGCACTGAGTGTACAAGCTATTTGACAATCAAACTCACCGACCGAGACTGGGAGTTGCGGGTTTGAATCCGTTCTCCGGTGTTCATACTGACGTGTCTCACTGGATAATGCACATTTCGTTTTCTTATTAGTCAACTAGGTATGGTGTATAGTTGTAATTCCGCCGTGATTTAACGGACATTTTGTTGAAAACGGCTATGAATCAATATTAGCCAGCCCCGTCTAGTGATGTTGAAGTTTTGTTGCATCTGGATAAACTGTGCAGATATACACACACTCCCTGTTCGCCTATACGTAACATATATCTTAATGTGTTTTCTGTTATAAAACAGGTAGTGTCACCTAATTACGTGTCTGCCAATGACATGTTGAATAATGCCAAACCGGGGATGCAATCAGACCCACAATCCTCATCGACAGACGCGGCTCAATTATTGTTGTTTTTTTCAGTGATAGGAAACCAGTCCATTTACATCGACCAAAAATGCAGCTGCAAAATAGACCAGTGTGCCGAAGCCTGTGCTCGATGGTATGATAATAAAAGTGTAGCAATTAAAGACGACCCGCTGCTTAAACAAATTTCAACTAAAATATGCCATGATCCGATTGACCTGTTCAAAGGTCTAGGAATACCAGATAGTGAGCGGTATAATTTTGATGATGACCGAAAAAGAGCCCCAGAGAGAATTTCGCAACACGAGCATATCCATCAATTACTGAAAAGATGGGTGGAGTTAAAGGGACGGGAAGCGCTTTACAGTCATCTGTGTCAAGCGCTTTGTGAAGGTGGCTTCCATCGAATCAACTCCGAGTGTTTTGCCAAACCCTGAAGATATCAGTGTGTAAAGGGGTTTCAATAATGAACTCACGTACGTACAAGAGGGACGTTTATGTGCAGCAAGAAAAGCACTAAACTTAATATGAGTTAGTACAGCGATAAACTCGACCAATAAGGGGTCAATACAGGTATCGGCGTTTATGTGTACCAATAAACGTGATGATGACGATTTGGTGCAGTGAACAAACCGTGCACACAATCGAATGGTGGTATGAAACAGTATAAACTAAAGCATTTAAAACTACGAGGATTAGGCCAAGAATATTGGTTTAAAACTGAAAGCACTTAATTGAGAATTAGTGCATCGTCATACGCATCTATGAAAGGATCCATGAACGTATTGGCGTGATGAGGACGATTTGGTGCAGTGAAGAATACGTGCATAAAAGGCCATGGCGGTGTGTTACAATTATAAACTTAAGCACATAAATCTTCGACGATTTGGTGCAGTGAAGAATCCGCGCATAAAAGGCCATGGCGGGTTATAACAGTTATAAACTTAAACACATAAATCTACGACGATTTGGTGCAGTGAAGATTATGTGCATAAAAGGCCATGGCGGTGTGTAACAATTATAAACTTAAGCACATAAAACTACGACGATTCGGCGATGCCAATGGCTTGCAAACGGAAAGCAGTATCGCGTCGGCGCAGTTGTTTTATACAGTTATACATATAAAAGCGATGTCGAATTAACGTGACAGTATAATCGAGCAATTACAAAGAACGAGGATTCAATACACAGTCACGAAATAGACATCGACGACATCGACGATTCCGTGTACCAATAAGCCTGCGTAGTTCACTGAATCATGAGTGCGTTGTTATAACTTATAACACATCTTTAGAGACAGCAACAAGCGAAGTGTGCAGAAACAAACGAGTACAGTGACACGCGAACATCAGTTATTTCCTTAACAAACGTGTACAGTGACACGTGAACATCAGTTATTTCCTTAACAAACGAGTACAATGACACCCGAACACCAGTTATGTCCTTAACATACGAGTGCTATGACACGCGAACACCAGTTATTTCCTTAACATACGAGTGCAGCAATAATTTCATCGATAGTAGCATATATAACGACGAGTTCATCTCGCAATAACCTCGTTTAAAACAAAAGTGTAGACAGTCCTGTGCATAAATAAACTTGATGATAAAACAGTAGCAATGGATATTTAATACGTCAATTGAACGGTACAATACGAGGTTTCAGTGCATTAAAATATCGGCAATAAATACAATATCGATTCATTACAGCAATAATACCTCCGACAAACATCAACGGTGATTGAATGCGTCAATTAAATAATGCGGTATAAGTTACAGACAACAATGATTCATTGCAGCGATGATCTCGATGACAACAAAAACAACGAGTTATGTGCAATGATAACAGTGATGCCCAAACAGCAACGAAACGTTGTTATGATTTAATGCTTTACTAGAAATCAAATGTTGCAATATTAGTAAAAAATAGTGTTTAATGAATGTACATTAACAATCTCAGCAATAAAAACAATATTGATTAAGTACATGTATTATCTGGATGACGGTTTTGTACAGCAAAACAAAAAGTCTGAATGACAAAAAGGGTTACTAAAATTCAATGCACCAATTAAATGCAATGATACAGTGAATTAGTAAACTAAATATCAAATATAATGTTGATAAGTTAGTTGACAAAAAAAAAACACAACGACGAAGACAAGTCTGTATTTGTATTTAAGCGGTGCTTCCCGAAAACCAACCTTAGCGTATTATTTACATAATGTAGATACATGGGGCATGTGCAACCATGCTTAAAGATCCATGTAATGGATACTGATTTTCTTCAAACCTTCTATGATTTATTTACGAAAAGTGTAGAACCTGATCAAGCTGCGCATGTTGATCTGGTTCAACACTGGTCGCAAATGCTACTAGGATTAAATTTCGTAGAGCATGGCTCATTTATTGAAATCCAGAAACAGTAGCAGAGGTCAACTTTTGACCCTCGCATGTCAAAGGTCAGATTTAATTTTCTTTAGATGAATGTTAATTTGACCCTTGACATGCCAGGGTTAAAGATACGCATCTTAAGTAGAATAGAATAGAATATAATAGAATAGAAATTGTTTATTTTAGTGACATGTGAAAAGGTTAACGAACACTAAGCAAAATGACAATCAAATTCTCCACACTCATAAATCACCCGAAAACAGAGCTTAACACATTGATTATAATTATACGTACATATACATATTATAGAAATATATTCAGTTACCACATGTACATTAAAATAAAATCTTAGACATTGAAAACCTGAGTTGCTTTTTACATACATATATGGTAATATGAATATTTATTAGCAGTTATAGATAACCCAGGATAACATAACTCATGATGCCAAAACTTAACACAGTCTCATATAAGGATGCTTTTTCACTTATGTCACGGTGGATTGATCGCCGCTTTATATTTTATCCCAATCGTTCCAGCTTTCAGAGCTTTGAGAGCGGGAGACAAGGGTTCGTTACCCTATCGGGTCTTACCAAACACTTGACAATTGGTATGAATGGCTACCCCTCTTTGGCACTCAATGTTGTGGTTGATTGGTTGATTGCGTAGGGCTTTACGCTGTTCCAACAGTTTTTTCAGTCATATCACGGTGGCCAGTTCACATATTCATGTGTTTCCTAGCTTTCTCACACCAGTACTCCAAACATCATACTTTTCAAGCAACAGGTTGCATTGTTCTCATAGACTGTTAGCCTATTGGTGAAACACGAATGACGCTTGTCCCAGTGACTTTTGGCAAACGTCGTGAAGAAGGTTGACCGAGCTGGGATTCGAACTTACAACCCCTGGATTGACGTCGCTACCGACTGAGCTACCAGGACTCGGCTCAATGTTGCGGAAAATGGTTTTAAAATATTCTGAACATTACACGGTTCGGATCGTATAAAGACTGTGATCTACATACTCTCTACTGATTAAACATGGAACCATAATAAAATCACATCGTACACGTTATTACATGTTAGTCGTAACTTGGATCGTGCCCTGACGTCGATTGTATCAACTAACTGGGTTTTAACACCGTTTTCGATAGCTGAACGGTCATAGCAATGCAGCCGGTTCACCTTACAATGAAGTCCCATGCATTCTCGCATAGGTACCGTACTCCCACAATTGATTGAATTGGGGGAAACGCCGTTTATGAACATTTTACGGTCATATCACGAGGGCCATTTCGCCTCCCCATGTGTTTCCTGGCTCTCCCACAACAGTAAGTACTCCACACACAGTCTTTCCAAGCATCTGACAACCTTTTCACATGGAATGTTAGACAATTAGTGGTAAACGAATGACGCTTATCTCGTTGACTTTTTCCATACGCCAGATACATGTAGATTATTGCTCGAGCCTGGATTGACAGCCCCGCGTGGATACTGCCTGAGCTACCTGGGCTAGGCGCTACCTTAACAATACCTTCCCATATAAAGACAAACAAATGCAACTACAGCTAACATAATAATAGGTTCCCACTGTCCACACAATATCTTCCCAAATGATTAGTGTTAGCGGCGTTTTCAGTCATACCACATTTTTTTTTTTCCATTTCAAATTAACGGTACTGCTGCTAAGCGTATCCTGACACATGCACATCAGTTGAAATGCTATCACCGTAACCCTGAGTGCCAATTATGGAAGCATGCTCCAACAATTGATTGAATTGGGGAAACCGACGTTTATAAACATGTTTCGGTCATATCACGGGGCCCAAGTTTCGCCTCCCCATGTTGTTCCTGGTTCTCCCACAACAGTACTCCACACACAGTCTTTCCGCGCATCTGCCAATCCTTTTACATGGAATGTTAGACAATTGGTGGTACACGAATAACGATTATCTCATTGTCTTTTTTTCCAAACGCTAGATAGATTGTTGGCCGAGTCTGGTTTGACAGCACGCGTCGATACCGACTGAGCTATCTGGGCTCGACGATACCCTACCGATATCTTCCCGCTTACATACGCAAATGGGCTACTACAGCTAACTCAATATAGGTATCCTCACAATATCTTCCCGGCTTATATATTGTGATAGCTGCGTTAGCCCAGTTGAGCGATACTGGTCACAATTTCTGTTGTAAATCAACATGAATTATCGATTTAGCATTCGGACCTACGACCTCGGAATCGACAGTACGCGTCAGTGCAAATCGAGTTAACAATGTTCGACAGAACACAAAAGGTAGCCAAAATTGATAACATCTTATTGTTATTACTTTATTTTTATTCTTTCATGGTGTCGGTCAACACTATTTCAGTCATATCACGGATTGTTCTGGATAAACTACCGGTACTACTGCTAGGCTTATCTTGACATCAGCGGAAGGTTATCCCCGCAACCCTGAGTGCTAAGAATGGAAGACATTATTACCGGGGGATCGAACCGTGGTCCCTTGCTCTCGTGCTGGTGTAATATATTACCACCCTGCGTTCATGCAACACACATCACATGCCACGAATGGCATCTACATAGTATGCCTGGGAATTGACGTCACAATGTTACCAATGTTATCATGTCTGTTTTTAAGTAAGAGAGATAGAGAGCCAGGTGAGAGTTTGGGTGAGATTGTTGATAGAGCAGACTTTCTCAAATAGTGCATCGGTTATAAATGTGCCAGATAGTTTTCATTTAAAAATGTAAGTATCTCTTGTATAATCAAATTGGGGGGAAATGACTGCTTACATCTCCTTGCCCAGTACCCATATTGCATAATAATGATCAAGTGATTCTACTACCGACACGTAAACTGGATTTCAGATTTAAATACATTGATAATAATACGTTTAGCAGACTTTCCCTTTTGAATAAAATTCTGAATAATTTGTCAAGCACTGACGAATCCAATGCTTTACTGCAATCCACATATAAAACATAAAAACGACCAACAGGTTTGCAAATACGTATTCTGTATCATATACACATGTTACCGAATAACCATGTCGAAATCTCGCTAGACTTTCATCAATTAAATTGAAAGCATCTGACCATTTATACATCCTATTATTGACAATATTTGAAAATATATTATACATCACATTTACAAGAGAAAACCGTATATATTCGTCAGGGCTATCTTTGGGTCCAGATTGATATACAGGTACCATAACACGTTCGCTCCATGCTTCTGAAAAATGCCATGAGTTTAACATTCTATTAAATAGTGACACTAGATATGGAGCTGTTAAATAACATGTGTATGTGTAGAGTTCTGAAGAAATACAGTTATTGTCCCACCAGGGCTCTTTATGTATAACCCTAGTTTGTGTTCCTACATTTACTTTCATAAGATTTCCTGAGACCTTGTATATATTAACAATGTGTTTAATTAGATCATTCACATCTGCACCTTCTTCTTCTTCTTTTCCGTAAGTCCCACCAGTAAGTGGTGCACCGGGTTTCCCCGTAAGCGTTATTGTTTTTAGTTTGTTGACGAGTATGTATACGGTGTATGCTCCTACTGTACACTAGAGTGATGATAAGGTACTACAGATATGTTAAAACAAGTTATAGCACATAAAAAATGATATAGCTGCAGTATAAAACAATGTATTGTGTCCCACACATGTAAAACACGACTGTACACTACACGACATGTAAAACAACTTCAACCAGTAAGTAGTGCACCGGGTTTCCCCGTAAGATTAACACAATTCTACTGGTTGCGGACGGCGGACGGCCAGAGTTTTAATTATAGTTTTTGCGTAGTTTATTTAGTCATTTTGGAGAGTATACAGACGCTTGAGGTGTAATCGGTAGCACAGTAGCCTCGAGTATATCTCTATGTTCCGCGTCATTTACTAATTGATTATTTTTGGAGTCTATGGTTAAATTTTCCTGGATTTAATAAATGTATCTTGAAATCTATTTGTTTAAGGGAAATAACTCTTCAATCATTAATACATTAATGTCATGAGTTGTCTCTCTTTGACTATTTGATCCGCGTAATCACAAGTTGCAACATTAAAATAACTGACATAGGGAAACAATTCCGATGATGCTTTATGGATGGTGGACTGCTACACTTTTCCATTGTTTGCAGTTTATGTATATTTGCCAACAACTCTCATCAAATAGGCGACTATTAAGTATATGTATACATGTACAATGGTTAGAATATAATTCAACAAGAGACTTTCCAAATGAATTATATCTGCTGTAATATATACTATTACACGGATATTCTAATGTATCTGAATTGTATTCAACATCAACATACAAAGATAATTAAGAAAATGGGTAATATATCAAGTATTGTATCTGTTGCAATAGAAGAATGTTTCAGCTTCCAGAAACTATCTTTGTCATTGTCATATCTTCTATAATGTTTCGGTTTTACTTCCTATAAATGTTGGGACGGGTACTTTTTTAGAATACAATTTTAGCATATAACCTTTTTATCTACGTCCTTGCTGCAGCATATAAACGTTTGGGCAACTATATGGGTAATCTGTCAAGATAAAAGTGAAATTTAAGAATAATTTAGAAAGCGTTGTGGCAAAAGGAGAAATTGTTAAACAGTGTTTTTAAATGTCGTAAACTGCAGATGTGTCCGAATGCACTTACAGGTGGAAACGAGTTTAAAAATTGAACTTAATAAAACATTTTCTTCTTCTACCAATTTACTTCTTCTTTAGTAGTACATGTATCTGTATGGGTATTTCAATTTTCAGAATTGTAAATAAATTAGTATAAGCTCACTGGGTTTAGGCTACCAGGCTCGAATTCCATCAACTACATTTCGTGCTAAGTAATACTTAAAATCTTAAGTAAGATTCGAACATATTCCAGCATCCATGTTTAACAACTCAACTCATATCCGGCAAAAGCAGGGATTATACTAATACGTATTAGTAGTCCTTGGCGAAAGTAATTGACTTATGGTGACATAAATAGTTATTGACCGACAAAACTTGTTACGAAATGAAATATTTACGCATTCCTATTGGGAAAACAAAACTGGTGAAATAAGCTTTATTATATAAAAGACAATATTCCATTTTGAAACTTTAGCATAATTTAGGTCTCTATCTATAAAGGTAATTTTTGAATGGATTGAAAAGATGTGTGGCAAGAAGAGAATTTACTCGTCATGCAACTTATGTTTTGAAAGTCGTCTGCTGCATAAGCGTCAAAAAAGGGTCGAGTATATTTTGAATTAGATAAATACTTTGAACGAGAGACATATAAACACTGTGTATTTATATGTGTCTGTTTGAACGAATTTCAGGTAATATTTTATATTTATATTTTTACATAGAAATAAATATATGTATGTAAATATGATTCGGCTTTTCATCAAGATGTAGCCTCTTTATTTACCATCGCAGTGATAATTAACTTTTTGGCTAAACAATTCGGCTAAACTTGTACGTTATATAATAAATCAGTATACATGTCAGTCCGTTCTAGCTTCCGTACATTTTTGAACGCGCACTCTTAGGGATAAATCCTTGTAACCGTTTTTTTAATTTTATTTATTTCAGTATTTATTTTTAACTTACCTTAATTAGCATTAAAAGTATTATTTTAAATATGAATTATCATTTAGAGGAAGAATATCGACTGAAAAGTTTCCCTAGAGAAATATATCGATAAAACAACAACAACGACAGCTTTGATAGAGAATGTTAACGAATACTCCCACAGGTAAATATTTTCGAAAACGAGGCTGATTAGAAATCAAAAACAACCAAAATGGCGTACATGCACAGGTTCCTCTGTTGGAACCTTAGGACGGCAACAATCGTCTGTTTCCTGTTTATATCGGTAAGTAATAAACGTAGGGCTATGGAAGGATTGTTTTCCTCTGTTTAAACGAACGTCAGTCGGTCGTTTGTGTTTTCTTACCTGTGATTGACTTGACTCACCTGTATTATGTATAGAAGTACACTTCCGGGGACGAATTGGTCTCCTTTTCTAGTTTTCTATGTAATATTTCTACGGGTTTTAGATATGGGAGGGAAGACAAGCCTATGGCCCCTTAGTATCTCTTTCTTTTTTTATTTATGGAAACCCTACATTGTGTGTAGTCCCATCGAAAAGAATCATCCCACTTGATACTTTTTCTGGAGGTCTAAATATACAGGTGTAAACATGACATTACTATCAATATGACTACCTTGTTGGTGTCGTGGTAGAGCGTCTGCCTCAGGATCGAGAGGTAGCAGGTTTGATCCATGTCATACCAAATACTTTAAAAATGATGGTTATGACTGCCCTCCTTGGCACTCAGGGTTGCAGGGTTACGAATACGACTGACTGCATGGCTGCTGTCAGAATAAATGGAAGAGTAGTACTGGTAACTTACCACCCAGGAAATACGCTGATATAACTGAAAACTTGTTGAAAGCGGCATAAAATACCAATCGATCAACTATCGATATGCCAATTCTTATATCTTTTTTTTTTTTAATTAACCATGTCCCTCATTCACATTGTTGCAAAAGGAGAAATTGCGCATCATGAGTAATTTCTTCTTTAGTCACAATATATTAAAAAGTGGTCTGCTGCAGAGGTAAAGTGATATAAGAGGGTAAAATGTCCGCATGATGTGGGGCTCACCAATGACCCCCATAACACTAGCTAACTGAGCTAACTGGACCACCATGTCTTGCCACCAAATCCAGGCACTACACTCCTCCCCCTCTTAACCTTTGGGAGCCAGGTATCAACCTAAACAGCTCCCAGAGCACTCTCAAGGCGCATTCCAGTATACTTCTGACACCATTAAAGTAACTTAAGAGGGTAAAATTTCCGCCTGATGTAGGGCTCAGACCCATGACCCCCATAACACTAGCTTGGCGCTCTAACCAACTGAGCTACCTGGGCCACCATGTCTTGCTACCACATCTAGACACTACAGAGGCATCAGAAAAGGTCCGAACCAGGGTCCTTTGATACAAGAGGCTGACGCTCTACCACTGTGCCAAAGTCTTCCACTATATTGTTTTATTAATAAAAATTGTCTCATTTGAACGATTCTTTTGAGTTCTCACATAGTGTTTAACATGCAAGAAATTATTTTAGAACGTAAAATATTCACCTTTTCTATAGCCCTGGACCACCGCTCATTTCAGATTATTATCAATTTTACAGGTGACCTCATTCTTTGCCCTGATAATGAGGCTGATAGACTTGCTATCCATCGCCACAACCTTTGAAATCAGCCAAGGTTTCCATACAGCATGGAGGTCCCATCAGTGGCGAGGTATGTAGAATCAAATTGAGAGTGAAACACATTACCCCTTTTCCCTCGTATAGACGCTCTCCGACGCCTCTGCAGCAGAAGGCTTTTTGAAAACATAGTGACAAAGGAAGAAATTGCTCAAAACGAGCAATTTCTCCTTTTGCCACAATGTTTTCCACTTTAAGTCATAGGTTATCCATTCAATTATAGAGATTTCCTATTTTTTGACAAAAACATTGCCACTCTCTGCGCAAAGTATCGACCCTTTTACAAAATATGTCTGTTGCAGAGGCATCAGAAAGTGTCTGTTTGTGGGTAAGGGTTAAACAAATCAGTCTCAATGTCTGCTTCCTGGATACTGGATCAGTGCTCAAGCTGTTACTTGACCCTTTCTCACATACAACAAATCTCTAGTAGACGACTTTGAAAACATCTCGGCAAAACTTTTGAAAACATCTAGGCCAAACTATTGAAAACTACTATAAATCAAAGTTTAATTATTGAATAGATTGCTGCAGAGGCATCAGAAAGCATCTAGATGTGGGAAAAGGTTAATAATTTATTTCTGACCAGTAACCATCAAACTATGCTGTTAGTGCTCACAAGTATCCTATCACCAGGGACGAAGATAAGAATTGCTACAAAATGTATAAATTTAGACTATTTTATTTCTCCATGTGATATTTTAACCAGATAACAGGTGTACAGATGGAGTTGCTTATCCCTCGCAAGAGGATAATCATCTTAACCTAGTACTACCCCTTCCCCACATACAATCTTTAGGACTGAAAGTTAAATCATTGAAAAGAGTTAACATTGTTGGCAAAAGGAGAAACTACTCATTATCAGTCATTTCTACTTTGCCAAAAATATAAATCTAAATATGGCATGAGATTCAAATAATCATGCATACAATTTGTTCATCATGTGGGGAATGGGGTTAACTTATCTTTTCATTATATAAGTATAAACAAACACCATTCTCTTTTTTTGTATAAATAAGAACACATTAGGATGCTTTTTCTCCATTGGTCACAATGTTCTCTTTTATGGAGATTTTTCAGGTTTTTGTCACTCCATTTTCAAAGTTGTCTGCTGCAGATTTGTTGTATGTGGGAAAGGGTTAATATATTCAATTTTAGTCTGTCATCCAATGTTCTGGTAACTACCTCTTTATGTCTGTCTTCAAAAGTTCACTAAAAGTGGAAAACATTGTTTGTCACCATGTTTTTAAAAAGCCATCTGCTGCAGAGGCGTCAGAAAGCATCTATATGAGGGAAAGGGTCAAAATGTTTTGTAAAGAATCAGGGTTTCTTCTCACTTGACTTTGAATAAAACCTTATTTGGATGTTCTTGTATTTGCAGCATTCCTGTCCAGTGATGTGGTGAACACGTTCAATCATCTCTGTATGTTCTTCTTCAGCATATACATGGTGATCCAAGTCACCAACAGAGTAAGTAGACATCTCTAGCACTAGATAAGGAGTATCAAAACTGGGCTTTTCCCATATTTTTTCTCTTACGACTCAACTAAACCCTATACATGTATTGTGGGTACAAAAAAGAACATCTATAGGGTTTGAGGTGAAACTGGTCTTTTCCCATATTATCTCTCTTTTGACTCAACGAAACCCTAAATTATGGGTACTCAAAAAATTCTTCTTACTGAGAAAAGTGAGATCTTATCTTTTGAGTACCCAACACTACAGGGTTCGGGAGTCAAATAAGAATTTTGGATTATGAAAGTTCTATGCACCTTATCTACCCAAGTCGCAGTCGTCATGGTGAAGTGCCCTTGGGTAAGGCACATTTCCTAGTAGCCTAGAACTGGTTTGTATTTCCAGGCATCTTGAATGAGTGAAATGTCACTGTGTTATAGCTGAAATAATGTTGAAAATGGTGTAAAACCCTGTATAAAAAAATACCATATCTAGAGCTCTAAGTAGACCTTGTTTATGAAAAACTTTTTCAATAATATTGGTCAATGCATTTAAGCTCAGTCAGTATCGACAAGTGCTATCAATCCATTGGGGATGGGTTCGAAACTTGGCTCGGCCATTTATTCCTGTAGATTAGTGATAAGTCATTGGACTAGCTTCATTCGTCTTCCACCAATGGGCTACATAGACTATATGGGAAAGTGAACTGGCTGCCATGATTCACCTTAACCCTTTGCTCATACGACAATTCTGCAGCAGACGACTTCGAACATATTTTGTCAAAAAATGGAAAATCTCTATAATTGAATGGATAATCTATGACTAAAAGGGGAAGACATTGTGTCAAAAAGAGAAATTGCACGTTTTGTGCAATTTCTTCTTTTGTTACTATGTTTTCAAAAAGCCGTCTACTGCCGAGGCGTCAGAAAGCGTCTATAGGAGGGAAAGGGTTAAATCCTTATTTTACACTTGTTTTGAGCAATTTCTTCTTTTATCACTATGTTTTCAAAAAGCCGTCTGTTGCAGAGGCGTCAGAAAGCGTCTATATGAGGGAAAGGGTTAAATGCTGTTGAAAATGAAGTTAAACTCAAATCAACTAATCAACCATACTTCAATCAGAGTTGTAGAAAAAGGACATTCTCATATAGAACAAAACTGCTGTAGAAAACTTTGTAAACATTTGGGGGGGGTTTATATGGAAGAAAAGTTCTAAAGTTTAAAATTTAAAGTACATGTTGAAAAGAGTTGAAGCCATTAGGGGCTAAAAGAGAATTTGATCATTATGATCAATTTCTTCTTTTGCCACAATTTTTTCAAATAAGGTCAAAATGCTTCTGCAGGTAGGTTGTATTGATTGATAAGAGTAGTATGCAGTTTTCAACAGAACTTGTGACTGACTGGTGTCAGGATAATTGGACCAGTAGTACTGTGGTTAATTTACTCAGGATACGCCATGATGCATGGTATAACCAGGGACGTAGATATCTTATCTACGTCCCTGGTAGAACTAACAAATTGCTGATATCTAGATGTGTTAATCTAAGACACAATGCAAACAAACAAAACACACCTTTCCCTGACTGATATCTCTTCATTTTGTATATTTCAGCATTTTGTGACCTACATATTTTCTATGAAGCTGTTCATCATCTCCTTGTGTGTCTACATCTTTATTGAGTTCTGCTTCTCCGTCTTTGAGTATTCCTACTACGGAATGAACACATTCGTAAGTACATTAAATCATACGGGCCATTATTATATATATATATGTACATTTTCCTGCGCAAATACATGCAAAATAAACAAAAATACAACATGATGAGAACTTGCTACTTTTGCCCAAAGCTCGATTCAATAATCGGAAGTCAAGATAAGGAGGGGTATTCAGCTCTTTTCCCCTCAATTTCTCTCTTATTGTTAAAGCAAACCCTATGTTGTGGGTACTCAAAAGAATCGTCTCACTCAGACGATTCTTTTGAGTACCCACAACATAGGTTTAGAGGGTCAAATACGGATTTTAGAACATGCAAAATGCCCCTTATCAAGAACTCTGAATACTGCATGATACTTTAATTATTGGAGATTTTCCATATTTTTGTCGTGATATTTTCGAAAGTCATCTGAAACAGATTTATTGTATGTGTCTTGTTGAAAAAGGTTAAAATAAGTTTAATTAACATTACCGGTAACCCTTTCCCTCATACGGCAATTCTGCAGCAGACGACTTCGAACATATATTTTGTCAAAAAATAGAAAATCTCCATAATTAAATGGATAACCTATGACAAAAAGTGGAAAACATTGTGACCAAAGGAGAAATTGCACGTTTTGTGCAATTTCTTCTTTTGTCACTATGTTTTCGAAAAGCCGTCTGCTGCAGAGGCGTCAGAAAGCGTCTATATGAGGGAAAGGTTTAACTGTTATATAATAAATTTTACCATAGGAAGACAACAAGTAAGATTGCCCTGTTGTTCTTGGAAGTGGGAAACCTAAGGCCATATCCCCAAGTCGAGTCATCTCAACAACTTTAACCCTTTCCCTCATACAGACGCTTTCTGACGCCTCTGCAGCAGATGGCTTTTTAGATTTTCTATTTTTTGACAAAATATGTTCAAAGTCGTCTGCTGCAGAATTGTCGTACGAGGGAAAGGGTTAATAAAAACTGGCTACCTTTGTAATGTTATGTAATTATAGAGACCAATTGCTTGGATCATTGAGCATAAGCTGTTTAGCTTCTTTAAGCCTAAGGAATCCGCCGTGGTCCAGTGGTTAGCGTCAGGGATTTGAACCCGCGCTAACCGGGTTCGATCCCCAGTTGCGGCTAGTACTGGTTTGTTTACCCAGGGATCATGAATAAGTGAACTGTCGCCGTGATATAACTGAAATAATGTTAAAAGCGGCGTAAAATGCCAATAAAACAAATGCTTTAGGCCCATGCCTATATCATGTACAAGCATCTGACAGATGCAGATACTTTTAAAGAGACAGAGTTAGATACAAGGGAGTCCGGGTGCGATTCCCTAGCTCTTTTCGAAAAGACCCCTTGGTTCTTTTACCAGTGTATAAAACCGATGCATGTGAGGTACTTTTTCCTGGAAAGGAACAGCACTTGACCCCTAGTTGAATGGGAGACACTTAAAAGCAAATCAGAAAAAACAAGTTTTATTTTTTGAGCCCTTAAGACCTCTTGGTTGACAGCCAAGGGTGTTAACCCTCTAGACTATGGGACCACCTTGGCTCTCAGAAATTTTGGGGATAGCTTAACCCTTTCCCTCATACGACAATTCTGCAGCAGACGACTTTGAACGTATTTTGTCAAAACATAGAAATTCTCCATAATTGAATGGATAACCTATGACAAAAAGTGGTAAACATTGTGGCAAAAGGAGAAATTGCACGTTTTGTGCAATTTCTTCTTTTATCACTATGTTTTCAAAAAGCCGTCTGCTGCAGAGGCGTCAGAAAGCGTCTATATGAGGGAAAGGGTTAACAACTGATGCATGGGTGTCAGGATAAATAACGCCAATAGTACTGGTATATTAGCCAGGAAACAGCGTAACGAACACATCTGAAATACTGTTGAAAATGGCATTTAAAACAGTTCTAACAAACACAAGTTGTTTTAATCCATTACTTCACACAGACAACCTTTGACACCTGCCATTGAAAACATTGTTATCAAAACAAGCAATTTCACCTTTTATTGCAATTTCTTCAACTCTGTATCAATATAAATGTTTCAGTTTTCTAGATTATTAAAATTGTTCGTCTGATGATTGTAAAGCAGATAAAGTTTGAAAAGTCATGGGATTAGTAATGGGTTGGTGTTTGGTGGTTTTTCATGACTGAGATAATATATGTATAATCCATTATGTTTATTTTTTGTTTCAGAGACTGGCATATATTGTGTGGACTTGGCTCTTTTGGCTTGGTCGAACCATTGTGAACGTAAGTCATATTTGATAACATAAACTAAATGATCATACTGTCCTGTCTTTTGTCACGTTTTCTTTCCACTCTAAAACATGCCATGGTAAGATAATCTGATTTCTAGATAAGTAGGAACTAATCTGGTCCTTTCCATGCCAGAGGACTTAGATAAGGGAGAGTTACAATAAAACCTGTCTTTTCCTCACAATATTTCTCTCATAGTTCAACCAAACCCTATGTTGTGGGTTTTCAAAAGACTCGTTCTTTGAGTACCTGCATTATAGGGTTTGAGTGTAAAATAAGGATTTAAGAATATGAAAAATACCACTTATCTAGAGCCCCACAATATCTTGTATAACCAAATGAAAACCTATCTGATTAGTACTCAAAACAATCTCGGAGACATTTCATTTGATTACCCACAACATAGGGTTTAATTGAATAATGAGAAACCATATATGAGCCTTTCATTGAAAACGAAGTACTAGTGTAGTTTTGTGAACAATTTATCTGCAGTCTGATTAACCCTTTCCCTACTGAAGACGCTTTTTGACGCGATAACAGCAGATGACTTTAGAAAACATTGTGGCCAAAGGTGAAATTGATCATGATGAGCAATTTCTCCTTTGGCCACAATGTTTTTAACTTTATTTAACAATTAAACTATCTTTTATGGAGATTTTTTCAGGTTTTTGTCACTATGTTTCCAAAGTCTGCTGCAGATTTGCTGTATGTGGGAAAGGGTTAAGATCAACACCATTCACATATCACTTACATAAGCTTGTTAGAAATGTTGGTCAACTTGTGTAGACTCTTATGAGATGGAGCAGTTGTGCAGACTGATCTTAACCTACACTGTTCAGAAGTAATAGCTTATACCTTTTTTTCATGGAAGGGCTGATTTGGAAGAATGTATTTGGGCACTTATTAATTAATTTTCTAAATATTGTCTCCATGGTGTAACGATCAGTGTGTCTGCCTCGGGAGATCTGACCTGGGTTCAATAACCAGTCAGGTCATACAAAATTAAGACTTATAAAATAGCAGGAATGATTTCCCCTTGGTATTAAGAGTTATAGGGATAGCATATGTCGGTGTCGGGATACATAATACCGTAACTATTGGTAATTATCTAGGAAATCCTGCAAAATAACTGAAAGTGTTGAAAACAGCATAAAACACCATTTAACCCTTTCCCTCATACGACAATTCTGCAGTAGACGACTTTGAACATATTTTGTTAAAAAATAGAAAATCTCTATAATTGAATGGATAACCTATGACTAAAAGTAGAAAACATTGTGGCAAATAAAGAAATTGCTCGTTCTGAGCAATTTCTTCTTTTGTCACTATGTTTTTCAAAAAGCCGTCTGCTGCAGATGCGTCAGAAAGCGTCTATTTGAGGGAAAGGGTTAAACAAATCAATTTATTTTCTCAATACTGTGCCTGATAACATATTTTTTTTTCGTTTCAGATTATTTTCGTTGTCATTCTGGTTGCTAGACGACAAGAAATTAACGAGGAGACGGACAGAGAGCTGAGATTTGCGGGTGAAAAGCGAAGACATGGACTTGGATATTACTAATCAAACTTAACATTTACCCTTTCCTACTAGCAGGAATTTTTTGAAAACATTTCTACAAAATGAGGAATTGCTCATAATGAGCCAAACCTTTTCAACTCGGAAAAAAATATAATTTTCCTTCATTTTAAATAGAAATTTTCTATATTGTTTAGTGGATGTTTTAAAAGTTGTCTGCTACAGATTTTGTGTATGTAGGAAAGGGTGTACCGATATTTTTTCAAAGTTTTGATGACTTTTGTCCATTCCCTAACATATCTATATTGTTCGCAATCAAACAATGTACACCTTTGATAGAGAAAAAGAGCAAAGATTAATTTTGAGGTTATCCCTTTTTCAAGTGTATGCAAAAGAGACTTCAATAGTGTTTGTTTCGGGGAATTCATTTGTGCATTTGTATATATGCATACTCCTTCTTTTTTCATAATAAAACAATTACAAAGAGCTGTGCTCTGAAACCCGAACTTATGGCATACATGTATGTGACATTTGAATTTTGTAACCAAATTTGTACATTTTTTTAACAGGAATCTGCTGTGGTCGAGTGGTTAGCATCCGGGATTTGAAACCGGGTGTCCTGGGTTCAATCTCCAGTAGAGGCACTATGGTCATGTTGGAGTGCCCTAAGGCAAGGCACATTTTCTAACCTAGTACTGGTTTGTTTACCCAGGGATCATGAATAAGTGAACTGTCGCTGTGATATAACTGAAATAATGTTGAAAGCAGCCTAAAACCCCAATAAAACAAAAACATTACTGAGTACTTTATCAAATATGCAATTTCTCATTTCATTTTGTGCACAAATTTGAACATGTTTTGGAACAGTACTTTATCCTAATAATACTTCCAAATTTGTAGATATTCTTTGCAATATTTTCTTCAAAAGCAGAGGACTCTTTAAGTATCACACCAGGTAAATGGATAGACGGAGCAAAAAGGAGTAATTCCACAAGAAAATCAACATGATGGACTCTGCAGAATGTATCGACCCAGATCAGCCTGTGCAGTCTGCGCAGATTAATCCGAGCCGACACATTGCATCTTAGGGGGATAAAGGTATAGATTAACGAGTTCTAAAACAGAAAATCCACTGGAGGCTACAATGTTTGTCTGAATTAGCCTGTTGATTTTTCACGTGGATCCGTTGAAATGTTAAACCTCTGTAGCTCAGTCGGTAAAGACTAGGGCTGTCAATCTGGAGGTTGTGAGATCGAACTCTAGCTCAACTAACATAATTTTCCAAGTTTGACAAAAGTCAAGGCAACAAGCTGGATTCATCCTCCAACCTTGGCTAATAGTCTATATGGAAAAGCACTCACTCAGTTGCTTGGAAAATCTTGTATTGAGTACTGGTGTAAGACGGCCAGGAAACGGGTTGGAAGATGCATTAACCCTTTCCCTCATACGACAATTCTGCAGCAGACGACTTTGAACATATTTTGTCAAAAGATAGAAAAATCTCTAAGACTGAATGGATAACCTCTGACTAAAAGTGGAAAACATTGTGTCAAAAGGAGAAATTGCTCGTTTTGAGCAATTTCTTCTTTTGTCACAATGTTTTCAAAAAGCCGTCTGCTGCAGAGGCGTCAGAAAGCGTCTATATGAGGGAAAAGGGTTAAACGTCGTGATATGACTGAAACATTGTTGCAAACGGCGTTAAACCCCAATCAATCAATTTTTCAGCCATCATATGAGCCGTCCCAGGAGAAATCTAACAGTATTGACTCTGTGTAATGTTTCGACCAGTTAGAGGAATACGTAATGCTCTGTATCTTTTAATTTCATTAGTTTGTCATTCCATGTACAGTTGAAAATTATCTGCTCGTTTTATCATTCATATTTTGTATATAGTTTTTATACTAGAAACCATTAAAATATTTTGTATATATACACATGTAATTGTGTTGTTCTTTATTGATTCCATTTACATGTATATAGTATATACCCTTTCCCACAGGCACCACTTCTGCAGAATACGACTTTGAAAACATCTGGACAAAGAAATAAGGAACATCTCTATATGTGAAAGTATAATTATTGGATAAAGTTAAAAACCTTGTGACAAAAGGAGAACTTGCTCATTATCAGCACAATGTTTTCTAATGTCGTTTTGCTGCAGAGGCGTCACAATGCGGCATTTGAGTATTTGACTTATTCTACTGGCTAGTGGAACTTGCAGGGGAAGACATGCATTATAAACGCATCAATAAATTTGAAGAAAAATAATTTTACAGAAGTGGCGCTTTTCAGGGGCGTAGCTCCCTTTAGGCACTGTGGGCAAGTGCCTACACATGTTTTCTCAAAATACATCTGCGTAATGTATCGACCAGACACATTCAGTCTTAGGGGATAGATCTATAGAGTAGTGATTCCTGAAACAGAAAATCCACAGAAGGCGAAAAGTGTCTATCCGGGTAGGCCTGTGTGGCATGCTTAGGCTGGTCCGGGTCGATACTTAACGCAATGTCCACAATGTTTATTTTCTCACGAGACGGCCTACACATTGATTATTGCGAAGCTACGCCCCTGTTTTTCTTCTCTTGAAACATGGGACCACAGTGACTGCTCGAGAAGTCATTTTTAGAAAGTTCAGATTGAGTCCCATCCAAACCCTTTCCCACGTACAACAGATATGCAGACGACGACTTTGAAAACAAAACCTGAAAGTATAATTATTGGAAACGGTGACAAAGTGGAGAATCGCGCATTATGAGCATCTCTCCTTTTTGACACAATATTTTCAAATGCGTGGGAAAGGGTATAGCAGATGTGTTTTTTTCATTTTTGAAGTAAAAATTGACCTTGTGAAAATCGGGTTTGTTCTTTGGATACTTTTTCACGGTGACACTCGTATATCACTTCCTTCCGTCGACCGTCTCCATAAACTCTTCCTGCATACCAAGTTTGGTTACAATATGTCAATCGTAACTGAAGATATTCTGTAACAAAGATGAG
This sequence comes from Serripes groenlandicus, assembly GCA_031761405.1. Taxonomy (NCBI): domain Eukaryota; kingdom Metazoa; phylum Mollusca; class Bivalvia; order Cardiida; family Cardiidae; genus Serripes; species Serripes groenlandicus. Next base: position 20,481,825 of record JASEVX010000006.1, read on the forward strand.
TTTGACGCCGCCCGCCCGAACAACGACATCGTCATTATAATAACTAGGTTTCAACTACGTTGATAACCTGGTTAAAAATTGTTGAAAGCGGCGTAAAACACCAATCAATCAATTAATCAATTAGGTTTTTGACTTTTGTCGTGTTACTTCGAACAATCGTTTTATTCTCTTCGGTGGTCAAAACACACTTTGCAATGCTACAGCTGTAGAAAATAGACAATAATTTTATTGACGTAATCTTTACATTTTCTTGTCATATTGACAATATATACACACATTACAATTAACACAAACATAACAGAGAAAAGAAAAAATCATAAATAATGATACTCTTAATCTTGTCTTTTGTAATGAGATAGTAATTGACTGCAAAGAGTAGCCTTTTTATTTTCCGTAGTTATAGAACTGATCACTTACGACAGACGACTTTTGATTGTTGTTTGTTTACATTATTTTAAATAATTTACAATCCATTTAGAACAGATGAACTATACAGATTGCCGAACCTATATACGTTCTCCTCGCTCCCGAACTCTTTATTCCAAATAAGACTTTTGATTGGTGCCTTTCAAAAACGAATTTGTGTTCGGAACCAATCTGATACTGGAGATCAAATTCTGAGCACTGAGTTAACTTTAATAGTTCCGGCTTGTCTTGGTCTGCAGTGAATTTAAATGCTGTGTAAAGTAGTTCATGCATATATTGTATACATTCGCACGAAGCGAGATCCGTTTTAATTGATAAGTTTTTCATACGATTTGGATGTAATTAATCACAGAAAGTTGTTGTATGCCATCTTGATTCATCCGCACCGGGACGATGTCACAGTTTGCTGCGAACCTGTCCAACGACTAAATCTAAACCAGTCGAGATGTACTGTCTGAAAAAAAACGTAAATGGAAGCGGAATAAGATTCTAGTTAACCCTTTCCCACATAAAGACGCTGTATGTAGCATATTACAATTGAAAACATTGTGGCAAGAGGAAAGTTGCTCAATAGGCAATGTCCCGTTTTGCAAAATGTTTACATTTCTCCCCCAATAATCACACCTTCATTGATAGATATGTTTTATGTTTTTGCCTAGATGCTTTCAAAGTCGCCCTGCTGCAGATTTATTGTATGACAGAAATGGTTATCCCATACCACATTGAGACGCGTCTGCAGGGGACGAGTTTTGAAAGCAGTATGACAAAGCCAATTGTATTTTCATAAGCAATTTCTCCATTTGTAACAATATTTGCAACTCTATACAATCACTTTACTTTTTCTAATAGAGATTTTTCATATACCCAAGAGACATATTATTACAGAGATAGGATACATATATGATAAGGCTTTTGTATGCTGATTGAGTAATCGGGGGTCGTCAGACGCTTTTTATGAGCGCGTGAAGGACAAGGACTTTGATTCGCGAGACTCTCGCCGTACCGACGATAGTATGCGAAATTTCGCGGTGATTCGAATCTCTGTAGCTATATATGTCTCTGCATACCGCCAAGATGTTTTCAAAGTCGTCAGATGCTTGAGCACAAAGTCTAATCACATAGTACAGTGTATAGCTATGGACATGGGTCCAATAAAAGCACATTCCATTCATTGTGTTTCCATAATACAAATGGACAAATATTTCGTTTCTTAACACGTAGTGTTGTTCAGCATTGTATAGCTATTTATATCAGCTTAGTATTTTGTATGACTCAGTCGGATATCGAACACAAAACCCCACCCCACTCGGGAAGACTAGGGTGAGACTGAGCGGAAGATCAGGCCCCATCTGACACTGCGCTATACGCAGTTCCACTAAGAACCCAAATCACCAAATAATTTAATTTGGGTACACGTTTAAAGATCGTCGATCTGGATCGACATTTGTCGCAAATAACTTTTAACAAGATTTCATCAAGGATAACTCACAGATCGAGAAAAAGCAAATGTGAGAAAAAATTAATTACCTTATTTTCACTTTAGCCATATTTAGCATGATTTTGGAGGCTTTCGTCGAATCTGTGTTGGATTTGATGTCGGAGAGGTAGATGACCTCCTTTATTGCCGGATTGTATTATAATCTTCGCACAGTCGTTGCATGGAAACAAAGGTGACGTATATTATACAGCCTTTTTAACGGGACCCGTGTGTTCAATATGGCATTGAACTCCGAATGGCATACTGGGTGGGATGAAAAGAACATACATGTACATGTAAAAGTCACGTAAAGCAACAACGTCAATGGGAGTTTCTTCTGGCGATTTGGGGTGGGGGGGGGGGGGGGGGGGGGGGGGGGGGGGGGGGGGGGGGAAGTCTTATGAAGGTGAGTTCAAAAGATGCATATTTGGGTAACCTATTTGTCAACGGACAGAGAGGTCGCTAGACATGGTTCATATATATATATACATGTATATATATCAGGGGCGTAAGCTTGGCAATCATCAATGTGTAGGCCGTCTCGTGGGAAAATCAACATTGTGGACTCTGCGTAAAGTATCGACCCGGATCAGCCTAAGCATGCCACACATGCGTACCCGGATATACACTTTTCGCCTCCTGTGAATTTCTGTTTCAGGAATCACTACTCTATCTATCCGCCCTTAGACGGAATGTGTCGGCCGGATCAGTCTGCGCGGACAGCGCAGGCTGATCTGGTCGATACATTACGCAGATGTGTATCGCCGCAGCTGCATTTTGGGGCATTTTTAGAAAAAATGTGTAGGCACGTGCCTACAGTGCCTAATGGGAGCTACGCCCCTGTATATATATATATATACAGTCAATCCTGTGATAAAGACGAGCTTTGTCTAGCAACACCACACTTTTAATTTCCTAATGACTCATATTCTGCAGAAATGACACTGCAATTAAAGACCACCACTAAACAAAGACCATATTGTGTTCTAACCATGGGTGGTCTTTAAACACATGTTGCGCTGTATATGATATGCATGAGAGCCGCGTCTGTCGATTTGGGGGGTCCTATTGCACCTGCGTATAGTGCAGACTCCGATTAGCTAATGCAAGTGCTCAGTCTTACAAGCGGCTTCATTGTCCGCTTGCATATGGTATAGAACCACGTGTACACCCACCTCGGACAAAAACGGAAATACAGTCCAACATGCGTTAAAAGATCGTTAAAAGATCGTCCATGGGAAGAGAACAAAACAGTCTTCGTTCACAGGTGGTCTTTAATTGCAGGGTCGTTTATGCAGAAAATGAGTTATTGGGAAATTAAAAGTGTGGTTGCTCTAGACAGGACATTACTATACAAAGGTGGTCTTTAGCACAGGTTTGACTGTAGTTCCATATACAGGTGTTTCTATTTACCCTTTCCCTCATATAGACGCTTTCTGACGCCCCTGCAGCAGACGGATTTTTAAAAACATAGTGACAAAAGAAGAAATTGCTCAAAACGAGCAATTTCTCCTTTTGCCACAATGTTTTCCACGTTTTGTCATAGGTTGTCCATTCAATTATAGAGATTTTCTATGTTTTGACAAAATATGTTTAAATTCGTCTGCTGCAGAATTGTCGTATGAGGGAAAGGGCTAACCTGTATGTGATCCCGCTATGGAGATATCGAGTGCTTGGCGTGAAACGGTTGTGACTAAAATTGGTATTTTTTTTACCAAGGTTAATCACCTCACCATAAAGTCTTTATAAGCGTAAATCATTTTTCTTGGTAAACAGTGGAAATTTAGGTGCCATTGCTCGTTCTGAGAGTTTTCAAAATAGGTTTTTAAGTTACAACCGTTTCACGCCAAGCCCTCGATTCAATAACGCGTTTCAACTTTGGTGTAGTTATAATTACGATGACAGAACACTGCCCCCATGATACGATCCCTTGGTTATAGGTTTGGACATTGGCATTGGTAACCGGGATTCGAACCCTAATACTTTTTTACCAGGAAGCCTCCGTTGTACCACTTAACAAGCGTCTTCTCACTGGCATTCGAAACTTCTACCCATGAACGTATTTATCGTTTACTCATTATACCCGTATGTTGCGATACGCAAATTAATCTTTTCAATGAGTTTAATCTTTTGCGTACCCATACTAAAGGATTAGAATGTCAATTAGGTCATTTACAGGATGAAATACGCGCATTAACTTGAGATTTGCGCCAGGCAGGAGCCAGGGTCAGTATTATAATAAATACATAGATTAACCAGTGTCTGACTTACCAAATAGTGTCTTATTTCGTAGATTGTCATTGTTCCCCTTACCCCAGGGCATTCTAGAATCGTCGCATCCATTCGGCATGCCATTGTATCCTGTACTCACTACTCGGTTTTCTTCGTTGATTATACACGATCCGACCTGAATTGAACAGAACACAACAGGTCACTATCATTAAATAAGTAGATCTGACTTGGTCAAAACGAAACACCGTGAACTGTATTCATCATACATACGTCCAGACGGTTGATGTTATGCTGCTTTTAGGCACAAGCACGGCTGTTCTGGCACCGTTTCCTGCGAGCGAAAATCAGAACTATTCACGAAAATATTCCACTATATAGAGCCACTTTGAACGCCCAAAACTTAACCTCATGAATCATTGCACTGGTGCTGGTACGAGTTCAAAGTAATATGAAAAGTGTACTATACAATCTATACGTCCCGACGGTTGATGGATTGCTGCTGTTTGGAACGGCTGTTCTGTCACCGTTTTGGACGAACGAGAATTCAGGAATATACACCAAAATATTGCTCTATATTGAGCTTCGCCCCATTAGCAATCGTTTTACAACCTCGACAATCGTTGCACTGGCGGCGCGTACGAGTTATATGTTAACTCTTTCAGCGCCAAAGGCAATATTGAGCCTTTTGCAAACAATACTGGTTCAGGTGAGTCAGCTCGTAACGAGCTGTCTCACCTGAAATCAGCATTGTTTGCCTTGTAGTTATCCAAATATTACGAAACTCTTATAACATATGAAATAGAGTCGCTCGCATTTGAACATGTAAGAGTCTACTTTAAACAATTCGGCGCTGAAAGAGTTAAGAGTACTATTAGATATACTGCTTAAATTCAATGATTTAATCATACTTGCATGGCCGGGTCTTTGCTTCGTTGTGCCGTCACAAAAGCCACGCCCATAAAATATTGATCCCAGGATATGCACGTTTTTCTTTTAAAATCTGGAAAGAAAGCGTATTTAAACTAAGTTTTTTCATTTCAATATCTTGTTTTGAACATAACGACTTTAGTTATTACGATATAAAGTGTTTAACTCGTAATGTTTTCAGATTTTCAACAGTTTATAACCCTTTCCAACATACAGACGAATTTTATAGCATCTGCAGCAGACCTCTTTTGAAAACCCTGTTAGCAAATGAAGTAATATCTCCTTTTGCCACATTGTTTTTAACTATATTCATTACTACTGCTTTCATACTTTTTCATATCTTGCCTAAACGTTCAAAACGATGAAGTTTACTAATACATTACATAATGGTAACGAACGTTTATTTTAACTGAACGCTCTGCTGAGTCGTACATAAAAGGTCAATTCATTTTCCATAGGCGACCGTTATAGCATTTTGGGCATTTTGGGCTATGGCTCTTTCCCAGCAATCAAACTAACCCAGAAATCTATATTCAATTAAAGTTCATTCTTAAAACTAGCAAAAAAGCACACAACAAACACATATTAACCTTCCTTTGTGTTTGACTATGATGTCAAATCAAAGGTGACCCTTATCCCGCAGTGAATTTTACTTTCAATTTCAGAAAATACATGTTGTTCTGAAAATGGCTCCTTAACTGTCAATAAAGCTAAAAGCAATCAACGTTCTGATTACAAATCGGTCAAAGGGTATTCAACTTTATTAAAAAACACTTTCAACTTTTCAACAAAAATCCTTATTGTCCAATGGGAGACCACTTCAGTCTTATGAATTAATCCGATCAGAATTGCTTCCCTTTGACGATAAATATAAGTCTGGTACATATAGTACTACCGTTAATGGTTGGGGCAGGCAACTCCAGACTACTTAGATATCGCCTTACACTATCAGGAAGTACAATACTTCCTGTTATACAAGGTACTTGAAATCCAACACTAAAATATATTGGAAATTAATCTATACAGATTTTTTTTTTTTTATATAATACTACCACTCTACACGCTTTTAATTTTTAATGCATTCCCACATAACAAATAACTTCCTTATATACACACATCATTAACTTGAAATCTAACACTAAACTATATTGTATGTTATTCTATTAACTTATAGATTATCTTCTAATCTTTTTCATATATCAAATAGAGCAAAAAATTTATTTCATGAGAATAATAATAATAATAATAATAATAATAATAAAGACTTTATTTATAGAGGCAGAACATTCGGGTTTACCCAGTCTTCCATGTGGGCCTCTGGTATGATTGATTGAATGATTATGTTTATTGACTTTATTCCAGATTACATTCACGCTGCAGAGGGTTTTAACCCTTTCACACGGCGGTTATTTGGAACTGGGCATCCCGGGTTCGATACCCGGTCGTGGCGGTCATGGTGGAGTAACATTGGACAAGGCAGATTTCCTATCCTAATACTAGTTTGTTTACCCAGGGATCATGAATAAGGGAACTATTGTCGTGATATAGCTGAACAAAATGTTGTAAACGACGGAATAACCCCATAAAACAAAACTAGAATGGAGTGCTCCGCGGAGCACGCGTGTCACATGCACATGCTCATTGAAAGTGTGACGAAAAGGTGTGACGGACAGACAGACAGACGGACGGACAGGCGGACGAACGTACCTATGAAGTGTATATGTGGGGTTATTTCTTTTGTTTCAAACATGTGGTTGCAACCCACAAGTATGCTATTCATTCCGTAATTATTCCCCCTTTTACGGAATGAATAGCATTAATATGCAAATAAGATACCCGTTATAAAACAAACAAAAAAAACAGAACACCCCACAAGTACTCGGTCACCAGGACGGACAGACAGACGCCGGACAAACAAAAAGTAATCCCTAAGTGCCTACCATGCTACGCAGAGTGACACAACAAAACTGCAGCAGACGACTTTGAAAACATTTTAGTCAAATATTGTCAAAACTGTCGAACAATTATTGCAAAAAGTGACAAAAGTATGTCAAATAAGGATTTTAGAACATGAAAAATGCTCCTTATCTAGAGCTCTGAAGTCTATATATATATGTATGAGAACTTTCTCCGTTTTAAAAGTCGTCTGCTGCGTCAGATTTCGTCGTCTGTACCAAAGATAGGATTACTAGGAAATCTCTCTAAGCCATTAGTACATGTTCCTATAACCAATGCATTAACAATTTCGTTATATCCCTTAAAGTAAAACGTCTGACAAACATTTAGAAATCCCAGTTTCCATGTTTATATACAAGAACGTTTATGTGAATGGACAATGTAAATGCAGTTTTAACCCCATCTCCGATAAACCCCCCTATTGTATGTAGGAAATGGTTAAACTAACTGGGGATGCCTTTCTTGGTTTATTGTGTCGATCGTTGCATCTCGGACTTTAAAAATTACATGCTCGGTGTCAGTGAAAGCTCTGGTGAGACTGTGCGGATTCACAGGCTGACTCGAGTCTTCACTATCCGCGCATTCGTCTTGAACCCCTTATCATTAGACACGGCCTTTACTATTGAACCATGTTACCGTTTGGCCATCTTTTCCATTTCAACAACCGAATTTAGTGTCAGAATTGTGCTAATGAAGCAGTTTCTCAAACAAAGTTGCGAAAATGCCTTTATTCGGCTTTTCAATTATCACCGTAGGCCTACATATGTATACAGTTGTGAAATGGGTACTCGCTTATGTCCCCTTAATTATCGATCGATGACGTCATTGGTCGCCGGCACGTTGTTCTCGCATAACGGTTACTAGCATAGAATAATTGTTATGATTGGAAAATAATAAAACTATATCAAGGTTACAAGACTTGTATTTGTTACTCTGTGTACAGTTTACAATGAATTATGAGGTAATATTAACGACAGATATAATATTATAAAAAAAAAATTTTTTCTTCTAATCCTATAGTAGTTTTAATCATGTTTTTTATAAGAAGTATGCTGCATAGGTTGAAATGGGAAAGGTTTATAAAGACTTTAAGCGTTAAAGTCAATCATATATAAGTGCAATCAAATAGTAAGCTAGGATCTTTACAATTTTTCTCACAGGATTTTTAGCAGTTGATACTTTTTGAAATAGTTTGGAAACTCTCTACTAAAGAAAGTAGAATTATCTATTTCTATTGAATATAATATAATATAATAAAACATTTCTCCTTTCACCTCAGCGGTTTTCGGCTGGATATGAGTCATGATGTCGAATATGATTACCATATTTACCCCTTTCCCTCATACGACAATCCTGCAGCAGACGACTTTGAACGTATTTTGTCAAAACATAGAAAATCTTCATAATTGAATGGATAACCTATGACTAAAAAGTGGAAAACATTGTGTCAAAAGGAGAAATTGCACGTTTTGTGCAATTTCTTCTTTTGTCACTATGTTTTCAAAAAGCCGTCTGCTGCAGAGGCGTCAGAAAGCGTCTATATGAGGGAAAGGGTTACCTTAAATAATTCATGTTTACAATATTGCGCATATTTTACGGTGATTTAAATAAAAATATATTTCATCCCTTTTTATTTTCATCCTATACAAATATACCAACGGATTATACATTTTACATTGTACTAGGTAGACTTCTGGATTGCATTAAACAGCAAACAATACGTTAATAGCAAAGAAATAAAAAAAGTACATACACGCAGATGTCCACGTCATACTGGGGAGTTAAAAATTAATGGTTGGAAAAGCGAGACCTATAACATTTCGACCAAAACAATGCGTTTTCAGTGTTAACAAGATTGTTCTTTAAATTGGCCTATTGACTTAGTTTTTGACCTGAAGTTTTTGAAAACAGTCTCCTCTAGAGCGTTTACACGACGTCAGACAAAAGACGATCACAATAACTCACCTTGAGCACTCCATGCTCAGGTGAGCTTAAACACAATGGTAATGTGAGACTGAACCGCCCTCTTGTGCAGACGACTTTCGAATTCAATGTGATAAAAAGAAGACATTGCCGAAAACGAGTTATGTTCTCTTATTCACTCCAAGTTGACATTCAGTATAAAAATGTAACTACCTATTTTTCAGATGTTATACATGTAATTCTTACTTCGGATGTTTTCAAAACAGATGACTTTAACCCTTTCCCTCATACGACAAATCTGCAGCAGACGACTTTGAACGTATTTTGTCAAAAAATGGAAACTCTGTAATTGAATGGATAACCTATGACTAAAAAGTGGAAAACATTGTGGCAAAAGGAGAAATTGCTCGTTTTGAGCAATTTCTTCTTTTGTCACTATGCTTTCAAACATCCGTTGATGCAGAGGCGTCAGCAAGCGTCTATATGAGGGAAAGGGTTAAAATAACATAAAATAACATATCAAGTTCAAGTAAATGGTTTAAAACAATGATCTCCTTTAGTCTAGTTACACGTCAATGTCTGCAATAGAAATCCACCCTGACATAGTAGTAAGCGTCGGGGATTGGAAACCGGGTTCGTTCCTCAGTTGCGCGCTGTGGTCATGGGGGAGTGCCCTTGGACAAGGCATATTTCCTATCGTAGTACACCCGGTTTCAAATCCCCGACGCTAACCGCTCGACCAAAGCGTATTCCGAATACATATATATATATATGTGTGTGTGTGTGTCAAAGAAATAATTAGATACAAGGTCTCAATGTCGTTTAATTAATACATGGCTTATAAACTTGTTAACCAGGTTAAACGAATTTATTTTTATACACATTGATGTTATCTGCGTGTATATTACTCGTTTATCATAACTATAGATAACACGCATTAATTAAACCATTAAACGACGACTTTGAAAGGCTTTGTATAGAATATAAATAAAAAGTTGACTTTGTTTTAAAACATATGTCTGGGTGATGTACGTAGTGATGTGGCAAATTACTAAGATAATAAAATAAGGCTCAAAGTATAATGCTAATATAGATCTACCTTTCTTAACCTTTTCCAATATATTAAAAAACTTCAACATACGACTTTGAAATATATACGCATAAATAGCATTAATCTCTATGCGTGAAAGAATAGGTATTAAAGTGAGTTGCAATATCTCCCTTTGCCACAATGCAGTCGATATTCACCTGCGTCTGATTCGCCAAAATGCGTCTTGCATGCGGGAAAAGGGAAGATAAAATATAATATCAAAAGTAAGTTTTACCTGTATCCATCGCGTTCAACCTTTTATTTTTTGCAATCTATTTATAGAATGCTAAACTATACATACATGTATATGCATGCGGTTTGTATATATAATTGATATTTCCCCCGGATATAAGCACTATATATATACAAAATACGCAGTATTAATTCATATGTTTATAACATCCCATTCACTAAAAAAAAACACACAGTATAGACGTTTTCTTAAATGTTTTCTTATTTAATTGAATAATATGTGACGTGGAAACTGCTGCTAAAGCTTTAAGTAAGTCCAGTCGTGCATATCTGATGTAGTATTTTTCCCCCGTTGATTGGCTGTCTCAGCCATTTCTTTTCGATCAACGCGAAAGATACTAGGATAAACGACTCGACGAGCTTGTAAATTTCCAACGAAACATCATTATTTATACATGTATAAACATCGATACTCTTTGAACGACACGTAAATCCAAGGTAAACAAAACCGATCACCGTGATATTCTAGACAGGAAACAGGGTGCTCATTTAAAAGGTTAACCCTTTGCAAAGACCTAATAACCCATTATGTGTTATTAGGTCTTTGCCCTTTGCCACATGTAGACGCTTTCTGAGGATAATGCCTCTGTAGCAGACAACGTTTTAAAAGATTGTGGCGAAAGAAGGAATTGCTCATTTGCTATCATGTTTCCAACTCTATTGAATCACTTCGCTTTGATTTGTGGACATTTTCCAAAACAAATATGCCGAGGTCTTCAAACATCGTCTGCTTTAAATCTGCCATGTGGAAAAAGGTTACGAGATATGTGCAATTACAATATATAAGAATTCTACGAAAATTAAAGACAGATTTCTGAATATGAAACGAATTCTTTAATAAGGGGAGCTACTTAATGAAAAGAGAGACTGAATTTATTACATGCCGATATCTATATAAAACTTTAACATTGGGGACAAAATCCAGTCTATCTGAGACAATTAACGGAAAGGTTACTCTAACGAGATATGCATCACTTTCTATGAAGCGTTACCTCCCTTTAAACTGTATATACATATACTTACTTGGAATTACATTCATTTAGCCTTCTGCTTCGTCCTGTCGAGCTACTATGTCTATGGCTATCAGTCAATGGGTTCTGGGTGCGACTACTAGCTTTACTCGTTTCGAAAATATGAACTAAAAATTCTTTGAGGGAAGTAGTCAGTTATCTCAGAAGAACATATTACTCGTTTGAGAAACCCAGGAATTACTGCCCGTCGTGGTATAACTAAAATACAGTTGAAAAGGAAACGGCCTCTAACTCCAATCAATCAATAAATTAAGCATTGCCGTACCGAATGCCCAAAACTTTCACCATCATCTATGGTTATAGCGAGTTCTTATGCTCTTACTGAGGAGTAGATTTTGCTAATAATCAAAACAATATGAGCAAAATTACGAGAAAACCAACATTGTGGACTCTGCGTAAAGTGTCGACCCGGATCAGCTTTAACATGCCGCGCAGGCTTACCCTGATAGACGCTTTTCGCCTCCTGTGGATTTTCTGTTTCAGGAATCATTACTCTATAGTCTATACCTCTATCCCCCTGAGACGAAAGGTGTCGGCCCGGATCAGTCTGCGCGGACTGCGCAGGCTGATCTGGTTCGATACATTACGCAGAGGCTATACTGTTGGTTTTCTCGCGGGACGGCTGATAGTATCGGACAGTTGGGACTAGGACTATAGACTGTCACAAATTCCCTAAAAACTAAATTGAGCGGCGTAAATAGAAATCAGATCGATATACATGTACTTAGAAACAACGAAGCCTTAGTATAACTAGACTAAGATCTATCCCTACTGTTAAAGTAATATCATTTTTTTTTATCGTAATTGAGTTACTTCAATCTCTCCTTCTATACTGAACTAGCCGAGCCCCGGTAGCTCAGTCGGTAGCGACGCGGGCTGTCAGTCCAGGGGTTGTGAGTTCGAATCCCGGCTCGGCCAACTTTCTTTCCGACGATTGACAATGGGCTAAGTCTATGTGGAAAAAGCAGCCAGTTGCTTGGGAAGATTGTTGTGTGGAGTACTGGTGTGGGAAAACCAGGAAATGCATGAGTAGGTGAACTGGCCGCCGTGATGTAACTGAGAGATTGTTAAAAACGGCGTTAAACCTCAATCAATCAATCAATCAATCAATCAATCAATCAATCTATACTGAACTAGATTGGAATCAGTCCCCAATGTTCTAGTTCCTTTTACAAAAGCAGCCGCTTGAATAACTTCAATCTCTATGTTCTACAATATAGCTTCCCATTAACTTATCTTAAACAGATGGATCAACCCTTTAATTAACCCGTTAAAAGCATGTCATGCTCCCCGGCTCTCAGTACTTTCCGTACTTTGATATGCAAGATGCGGCTCTAAACACACGATTATGCATATGCAAGTTCAATGTGCACCCCGGCCATGGTACACGGTAAAGCTATTTTAAACATATACATCAATCTTTATTCCGCTTAATTCCTCCTTATGTTGTACAATGTCTAACATTGTTATGTACTTGTCTTCATAAAATGCATGTATCGATAAATGAGTAGCAAACAATGTATACCAAGATACAATTGCACGAATGTGGAGGGTGATCTTGGTCCGCAATGTTGGCAATTGTAGTTTAAAGTCGTGCATGTCATGGTCCAAAGGGATTAGGGTAGACACACGAAAAGAAAAGACTGGCCCCAGGGTTGCTACATGATTCAAATCCCATTAACTCTGTAAGCGCCTTATTTTCAAAAGAGGACTATTCAATGTTCAAAATCCGGCGAATCAATGTTTCATGTTCATTTACATGCACTTTGGAATGTGTGTGGTTTTTATTAGTCGCCGGGCAGAAGCCCGCGACTTCTATCTTTAATAGGTTTTCGGAAATGACATGGGAGGGGGATTAATATATCTATAGGTGCTACCTATTTACGAAAAAAAAAACCGCAAGATAATTATAAACAAAAAATAAAGAGCATACTTTGGCCATAAAAAAGGATTTATAAGTAATTGACTAGACAATAATAATGTTAATGTCATGTTTTTTGCATTATTAAAAACATATTTGGAATTCGTATTGATGTTGTCTATTATTTGAACAGAAAATAATAAAGTAAAGACTTTCAGACAATCAAGGAATACATTTATAATGAACGAGGTTAAAACATGAGGGCCAAGATGATCCTTAATCGATCACCTGCATTATGACAAAGAAGCAAATAGATCAGCCCTTTTCTGATGCCACCTGGCGACTGCCTTTTTCAACCAGTCAATATGACTGGAACAAATTATTTAAGGGGTCACATTTCTGCTAAACCCTTTCCCTATTAGAGACGGTTTCTGAGGCCTATGCAACAGACGATTTAGGAAAAGATTGTCGCCACAAGAACAATTGCTTCTTATGAGAAAGTTATCCTTTTGCCACAATGTTTGATAAATAATTATACTTTTAATGAGTGAGTCAATAGTTCATGTATAGGAATTTGGGGTCTTTCATGTTGATACCACTTTTTTTGCCGGAAACGACGTCGCTCCATTGACGTTACGCCAAGATGAAGTGTAATGGAAATGACGTCACGTCCTTCTTTGGCTACGATACAGTCAAAATTTAGTTTCGGGCGTAGAAGGCTAATGCTGTCGTTTTTTTAACGAACGGGAAAACATATTTCTTACAGATTTCCATTTATTTTTAACTTTTCATACAAATGTTAATTCCCACATAACACAGCACTTAAATGATCTTAAATATCGATTTAAAAAAAATGATTAAAAAGACGACAATAATTTTCAATCCGTGTTTTTCTGCTCATTTTATACATACCCAAAATACCGATTTAAAAAAAAAAAAAAAAAAAACGACAATAATTTTCAATCTGTGTTTTACGTCTGCTTTTTATACATATCAAAAATGGCGGCCCCCATGGATTTTTCCAGTTTCATTTCAGAAAGCTTCATGGGTTATTGAAAAAAAAAAAAAAAAAAAAAATCTCACACCTGTTAACTATAAGCGAAAAAACCCATTCATGGGGTTTTTTCGTATTATAAGAAAGAAACACATTTAGATGTCTTGAACATATTACAATTGTGTTTGTTTAAACACACTAAGTAATGACACATCTAAAATGAAATAAATATTCCGATGATTTAGGTATTTTCAGTTTCTTTATTTTGACTCGCATTTATGTTTTTTTGTTTTATTTACGAAGACAAAACAGTCCCTATTAGCTAGACTGGTATACTTCATTTTACACTATATACTACGTGTAATCAAATTGCGATAACTACAAACCTTTACGTCGCACAGTCTAAATTTGTTTACATACTCGCGAATACCAACTGCGTAGATCAATCTCCTTTGCAGAGAGCCGCTCTTTACACTCACTTACAAATAGTAAATCATAGGTGATTTAAAATGTTTATTTGGTTCGAAACAAATGAAGAAAAGAACAAACCGAGATAAAACTGGTTTTAATAGAAAAATTACTTTGAACGAACACTCTCTGCCTATAAATAGAGTTTCAAGAACGACACCTCTGCGAATAAGAAAGAATCGGGTCTTTCGTACAAAATTATTTCGTCCTTGACAATTTTAAATGTGTCATTTAATTCCCTAAAGGCATATTGCTTCCGATCTGCATATTGTTATGCATCATTGACACAAGGGCGCTCATCATAATATAATTTTAAAACATGAGTAGTTTGTTATTTTCATTATAAAAAAGGAAGGAAATATTTAAAATAAATTAAAATGTTGTAGGGCTCAGTTTATGTTCGAAATTAAGTTTAAATTATACAACAATTTCAATGAGATTTAACTGTTTAGTTGATATTATATTTCGAAGGTGGTCTAATTTTTAAATATTGGACTACATTTCAACATTTGTTAAAGTATGATATAATTAGGATGCCAAGCTAATATCATTTTGAGAAAAAGAGAAAACTCATGTCTTCAGCGATTTAACCCTTATCTCATTGTTTTAAAAGTAGATTGCTGCAAAGGTGTCCACTGTTGACTGTAATAGAGGAAAGGTAAAATTACGTGCTATTGGATGCAAATCCTAAATTGTCTGTTTCGTGGTTTTATTGAAAAATAATAAAATTCAAATATTCTGACAAACACAAATCTTATAATTATTCCTTAATTTAAGCACTGTAATTAGTGTGTATGGTCAACCTACTTTGGAATGGAGATTGATCATAAACAATGAAAGGCTTCAATTATCATTCACTTCGTTGACAAAACAATGCAAGTTATGATACATTTTCACTTGACCCCACCCCTGATGTTCCAATATGCCCCTCTGTTGATAACTATTTATTCAACTACTATAAGGTTAGTGTTATGCATAACTGCACTAATGGATATCCGGCGACATTGATGCGTTGCATCAACTTTCTCTTGTATATATATATATATATATATATATATATATATATATATAAAAGGCAAACAACGCTGATATGATTTCAGATGAGACAGCTCGTTGCGATCTGTATTCTATTTAACTCCTCAATATTGCCATTTTAAAGATTGTGTGCTGCTGCAGCAAAGTTGAGGATGGGTTTAAAAGACATTGCCAAAACTCTTGCCTATATTTATGACCCGCCTTCAATTCAAATTATTTGAGTGGCGTCACGGGTTCGATCCCCAGTCGCAGCAAGACGGTCATGGTGAGGCACATTTCCTAGCCTAGTACTGGGTTGTTTACCCAGGGATCATGAATAAGTGAACTATCGCCGTGATATAACTGAAATATTGTTGAAAGCGGCGTAAATCCCACATAAAACAAACAACAATGCCGTGTTCAATAGTATTTCAGTTTTTGCACGCCGACTAGATAACGTAGCCATTCGTTGTTTGTTTTTTTTTTTTTGCTTTTTGTTTAAAATTCATGCCTTCTAACATAGGCTGTCTGACCATTAACGGAAGACCAATGGGTTGTCGCAATATAGCTTCTTTTAACCATCGGAAAGATTCAATGACTGAGCCTGGGTTAGAACTCACGACCCCTCCGTTGCTTGCCCTCGTCATTACCAACTGGGATAGTGTGATCCGACTATACGATAAAGTAACTCGACTCCCTTGGTAAAGATGTTTAAGTCCTTGTTATCAGCTTTGAACGCTTTGAAACGAACCGTTCTCCGGGAAAAATCAACGTGTAATACAATAGTAGATCATATCGAGGGCTTGGCGTGAAACGGTTGCCAACGGTAACTAAAGACCTATTTTGAAAACCCTGGTGTATGCAGAAACTTAACGTATGGTTGTTATAGACAGGGTGGTCTTTATCACAGGTTTGACTGTATTATGAACAGATGATAAATCGTTGTTTTGAAATACTAACATAATCTTTATAAACCCATGGGAATTGCTCCAACAAAGGGTTTTCGTTGTAAACAGATCTTGTCGCGAATAAGCCTACGTAATAAATCAAGTTAGCTTCAGAGCAAGAAAGACACCATGTCCAATTGGTCATCTCATCACGAAAGGTATGTAAATGACCAATAAATAACCCATGACAACCCGTTCTCGACAAACGTACACCACACCTGTAGCAGACGACTTCGAAAACCACACAGTACAGAAGTTTTCTTGAATGTTTTCTTATTTAATTGAATAATATGTGACGTGGAAACTGCTGCTAAAGCTTTAAGTAAGTCCAGTCGTGCATATCTGATGTAGTATTTTTTCCCCGTTGATTGGCTGTCTCAGCCATTTCTTTTCGATCAACGCGAAAGATACTAGGATGAACGGTTCGACGAACTTGTAAATTACCAACGAAACATCATTATTTATACATGTATAAACATCGATACTCTTTGAACGACACGTAAATCCAAGGTAAACAAAACCGATCACCGTGATATTCTAGACAGGAAACAGGATGCTCATTTAAAAGGTTAACCCTTTGCAAAGACCATTATGTGTTATTAGGTCTTTGCCCTTTGCCACATGTAGACGCTTTCTGGGGATAATGCCTGTGCAGCAGACAACGTTTTAAAAGATTATGGCGAAAGGAGGAATTGCTCATTTGCTACAATGTTTCCAACTCTATTGAATCACTTCGCTTTGATTTATGGACATTTTCCAAAACAAATATGCCGAGGTCTTCAAACATCGTCTGCTTTAAATCTGCCATGTGGAAAAAGGTTACGAGATATGTGCAATTACAATATATAAGAATTCTACGAAAATTAAAGACAGATTTCTGAATATGAAACGAATGCTTTAATAAGGGGAGCTACTTAATAAAAAGAGAGACTGAATTTATTACATGCCGATATCTATATAAAACTTTAACATTGGGGACAAAATCCAGTCTATCTGAGACAATTAACGGAAAGGTTACTCTAACGAGATATGCATCACTTTCTATGAAGCGTTACCTACCTTTAAACTGTATATACATATATACTTACTTGGAATTACATTCATTTAGCCTTCTGCTTCGTCCTGTCGAGCTACTATGTCTATGGCTATCAGTCAATGGGTTCTGGGTGCGACTACTAGCTTTACTCGTTTCGAAAATATGAACTAAAAATTCTTTGAGGGAAGTAGTCAGTTATCTCAGAAGAACATATTACTCGTTTGAGAAACCCAGGAATTACTGCTCGTCGTGGTATAACTAAAATACAGTTGAAAAGGAAACGGCCTCTAACTCCAATCAATCAATAAATTAAGCATTGCCGTACCAAATGCCCACAACTTTCACCATCATCTATGGTTATAGCGAGTTCTTATGCTCTTACTGGGGAGTAGATTTTGCTAATAATCAAAACAATATGAGCAAAATTACGAGAAAACCAACATTGTGGACTCTGCGTAAAGTGTCGACCCGGATCAGCTTTAACATGCCGCGCAGGCTTACCCTGATAGACGCTTTTCGCCTCCTGTGGATTTTCTGTTTCAGGAATCATTACTCTATAGTCTATACCTCTATCCCCCTGAGACGAAAGGTGTCGGCCCGGATCAGTCTGCGCGGACTGCGCAGGCTGATCTGGTTCGATACATTACGCAGAGGCTATAATGTTGGTTTTCTCGCGGAACGGCTGATAGTATAGGACAGTTGGGACGAGGACTATAGACTGTCACAAATTCCCTAAAAACTAAATTGAGCGGCGTAAATAGAAATCAGATCGATATACTTAGAAACAACGAAGCCTTAGTATAACTAGACTAAGATCTATCCCTACTGTTAAAGTAATATCATTTTTTTTTATCGTAATTGAGTTACTTCAATCTCTCCTTCTATACTGAACTAGCCGAGCCCCGGTAGCTCAGTCGGTAGCGACGCGGGCTGTCAGTCCAGGGGTTGTGAGTTCGAATCCCGGCTCGGCCAACTTTCTTTCCGACGATTGACAAACGTCAATGCGACATGCGTCATTATTCTTCCACCAATGGGCTAAGTCTATCTGGAAAAAGCAGCCAGTTGCTTGGGAAGATTGTTGTGTGGAGTACTGGTGTGGGAAAACCAGGAAATGCATGAGTAGGTGAACTGGCCGCCGTGATATAACTGAGAGATTGTTAAAAACGGCGTTAAACCCCAATCAATCAATCAATCAATCAATCAATCTATACTGAACTAGATTGGAATCAGTCCCCAATGTTCTAGTTCCTTTTACAAAAGCAGCCGCTTGAATAACTTCAATCTCTATGTTCTACAATATAGCTTCCCATTAACTTATCTTAAACAGATGGATCAACCCTTAATTAACCCGTTAAATGCATGTCATGCTCCCCGGCTCTCAGTACTTTCCGTACTTTGATATGCAAGATGCGGCTCTAAACACACGATTATGCATATGCAAGTTCAATGTACACCCCGGCCATGGTACACGGTAAAGCTATTTTAAACATATACATCAATCTTTATTCCGCTTAATTCCTCCTTATGTTGTACAATGTCTAACATTGTTATGTACTTGTCTTCATAAAATGCATGTATCGATAAATGAGTAGCAAACAATGTATACCAAGATACAATTGCACGAATGTGGAGGGTGATCTTGGTCCGCAATGTTGGCAATTGTAGTTTAAAGTCGTGCATGTCATGGTCCAAAGGGATTAGGGTAGACACACGAAAAGAAAAGACTGGCCCCAGGGTTGCTACATGACTCAAATCCCATTAACTCTGTAAGCGCCTTATTTTCAAAAGAGGACTATTCAATGTTCAAAATCCGGCGAATCAATTTTTCATGTTCATTTACATGCACTTTGGAATGTGTGTGGTTTTTATTAGTCGCCGGGCAGAAGCCCGCGACTTCTATTTGTAATAGGTTTTCGGAAATGACATGATGATTATTATAAGAAAGAAACACATTTAGATGTCTTGAACATATTACAATTGTGTTTGTTTAAACACACTAAGTAATGACACATCTAAAATGAAATAAATATTCCGATGATTTAGGTATTTTCAGTTTCTTTATTTTGACTCGCATTTATGTTTTTTTGTTTTATTTACGAAGACAAAACAGTCCCTATTAGCTAGACTGGTATACTTTATTTTACACTATATACTACGTGTAATCAAATTGCGATAACTACAAACCTTTACGTCGCACAGTCTAAATTTGTTTACATACTCGCGAATACCAACTGCGTAGATCAATCTCCTTTGCAGAGAGCCGCTCTTTACACTCACTTACAAATAGTAAATCATAGGTGATTTAAAATGTTTATTTGGTTCGAAACAAATGAAGAAAAGAACAAACCGAGATAAAACTGGTTTTAATAGAAAAATTACTTTGAACGAACACTCTCTGCCTATAAATAAAGTTTCAACAACGACACCTCTGCGAATAAGAAAGAATCGGGTCTTTCGTACAAAATTATTTCGTCCTTGACAATTTTAAATGTGTCATTTAATTCCCTAAAGGCATATTGCTTCCGATCTGTATATTGTTATGCATCATTGACACAAGGGCGCTCATCATAATATAATTTTAAAACATGAGTAGTTTGTTATTTTCATTATTAAAAAGGAAGTAAATATTTAAAATAAATTAAAATGTTGTAGGGCTCAGTTTATGTTCGAAATTAAGTTTAAATTATACAACAATTTCAATGAGATTTAACTGTTTAGTTGATATTATATTTCGAAGGTGGTCAATTTTTTAAATATTGGATACATTTCAACATTTGTTAAAGTATGATATAATTAGGATGCCAAGCTAATATCATTTTGAGAAAAAGAGAAAACTCATGTCTTCAGCGATTTAACCCTTATCTCATTGTTTTAAAAGTAGATTGCTGCAAAGGTGTCCACTGTTGACTTTAATAGAGAAAGGTAAAATGACGTGCTATTGGATGCAAATCCTAAATTGTCTGTTTTGTGGTTTTATTGAAAAATAATAAAATTCAAATATTCTGACAAACATCTTGAAAAGTGTATGTGGAATTCACAAATCTTATAATTATTCCTTAATTTAAGCACTGTAATTAGTAGGTTGTGTGTATGGTCAACCTACTTTGGAATGGAGATTGATCATAAACAATGAAAGGCTTCAATTATCATTCACTTCGTTGACAAAACAATGCAAGTTATGATACATTTTCACTTGACCCCACCCCTGATGTTCCAATATGCCCCTCTGTTGATAACTATTTATTCAACTACTATAAGGTTAGTGTTATGCATAACTGCACTAATGGATATCCGGCGACATTGATGCGTTGCATCAACTTTCTCTTGTATATATATATATATAAAAGGCAAACAACGCTGATATGATTTCAGATGAGACAGCTCGTTGCGATCTGTATTCTATGAAACTCCTCAATATTGCCATTTTAAAGACTATGTGCTGCTGCAGCAAAGTTGAGGATGGGTTTAAAAGACATTGCCAAAACTCTTGCCTATATTTATGACCCGCCTTCAATTCAAATTATTTGAGTGGCGTCACGGGTTCGATCCCCAGTCGCAGCAAGACGGTCATGGTGGAGTGCCCTTGGGCAAGGCACATTTCCTAGCCTAGTACTGGGTTGTTTACCCAGGGATCATGAATAAGTGAACTATCGCCGTGATATAACTGAAATATTGTTGAAAGCGGCGTAAATCCCACATAAAACAAACAACAATGCCGTGTTCAATAGTATTTCAGTTTATGCACGCCGACTAGATAACGTAGCCATTCGTTGTTTGGTTTTTTTTTTTTTTGCTTTTTGTTTAAAATTCATGCCTTCTAACATAGGCTGTCTGACCATTAACGGAAAACTAATGGATTGTCGCAATATAGCTTCTTTTAACCATCGGAAAGATTCAATGACTGAGCCTGGGTTAGAACTCACGACCCCTCCGTTGCTTACCCTCGTCATTACCAACTGGGATAGTGTGATCCGACTATACGATAAAGTAACTCGACTCCCTTGGTAAAGATGTTTAAGTCCTTGTTATCAGCTTTGAACGCTTTGAAACGAACCGTGCTCCGGGAAAATCAACGTGTAATACAATAGTAGATCATATCGAGGGCTTGGCGTGAAACGGTTGCCAACGGTAACTAAAGACCTATTTTGAAAACCCTGGTGTATGCAGAAACTTAACGTATGGTTGTTATAGACAGGGTGGTCTTTATCACAAGTTTGACTGTATTATGAACAGATGATAAATCGTTGTTTTGAAATACTAACATAATCTTTATAAACCCATGGGAATTGCTCCAACAAAGGGTTTTCGTTGTAAACAGATCTTGTCGCGAATAAGCCTACGTAATAAATCAAGTTAGCTTCAGAACAAGAAAGACACCATGTCCAATTGGTCATCTCATCACGAAAGGTATGTAAATGACCAATAAATAACCCATGACAACCCGTTCTCGACATACGTACACCACACCTGTAGCAGACGACTTCGAAAACATATAGATAGAAATATGGGAAATTTCTTTTAAAAGAAGTATTTTTAACGACTAAATGTGAACGGATTGTTACAAAAGGAGACATTGCTCATTACTAGCTATTTCTCTCTTTGCCACAATGTTTTCTAAAGTCGGCTGCTGCAGATGCGTCAAAATACATATGTAAATTGGAAAGGGCTAAGCTGACGTCAACACATATTCCGATGACAAACGAGCACGTCAACGGGAGATGGTACACGTTTTCACTTTTTGAACAATGTAGTTTCTTATCACCGTGTACACAGTCTTATCATAATCAACACAAGTTGACAGACGCTTCTAACAAGCTTGTGTAAATAATGTGTGAACGATGTTTTATCTTTATCGGCCGGTGCGGATACACTGGCTGATCTGGATCAACACTATTCACATAAACTACCACTTTCCCATGGACCGGCTTAAATGATGTCATAAAACATAATTAATTGATCAGGCTTTCATACACATATGTTAACACTGCTTTTATCTTAAGTACGCGAGGTGATCCAGAATTAACCGGAATATGGCTATAACGTTTCAACAAGGGCCATAACTATACCGTGCTTTTAGCAAGAATTATTTCCCTTTTCCTAGTCAAAGTTGTCTTTCTTTTTTTCTGTTTATAGAGTCTCGTTTAATTTACTAAATTCCGATAGAGAAATATGAGATATTTTGAATGCATCTTCCTCATCAGCATGTTTATGTTTAAAGTCAAGAGTCATAACTCTACGACGATGAATACTTTGCATGAATTGTGAGCCTTTGCCGACTTACACTATATGTTGAGTTTTACGTTATTTTGTACTTGTCTAAAAAGTTGTAGCTTTGAAACTCACCAAACTTACTTGGATGTGAACATAAAACATTGTCTATTACTCTATTACAAAAATTGCATTCGAATAGTGTGTGTGTTTGCATACTGTGTTTCTTCACAGACCACGCGTCACGAGTAAACTGTTTCCAAGTTACCCCCTTTCCCTCATATAGACGCTTTCTGACGCCTCTTCAGCAGACGGATTTTGGAAAACATAGTGACAAAAGAAGAAATTACTCAAAACGAGCAATTTCTCCTTTTGCCACAATGTTTTTCATTTTTAGTCATAGGTTATCCATTCAATTATAGAGATTTTTTATTTGTTGACAAAATATATTCAAAGTCGTCTGCTGCAGATTTGTCGTATGAGGGAAAGGGTTAAACATAATTTATATTATCAACATTTGATTGCGCCGCGTATAAAACATACATAATATGACAAAGAGTTGCCCATCAATAACAATTCCCCTTTTCACAAAATGTTTCAATAATAAGTAAATATCTAAATATTATGTCAAAATCAGAATTTTCGCTCTTAACTATTCTGGGTGGAAAGTCATTTAATCTCGTAGGGTATGTGGCAAGTCTACACGTTTTGTCTAAATGACGCCCTCTCCGTTCTACGATAAGAGAGAAAAGGGGGAGGGATAAATGGTGTTATCAGTCATATCGGAATAACCGAGGTTTTTTTTCTGGAGGTTAGTTTAGCCAAGGTATCTGCTCCACTCTCCGATACAAGCTGTTTCAACCATCTCGAATCAAAACACACATTGTCGATTGTGTTTACACAACCGGGAACATTATAATTTCTTTTTCCGCACTGAGGATTTACATCCGTCGTTTAACCGCGTGTGGTGAACATAATATGCTGTAGTGTAAACATTTAAATAGGGAAAACGAGATTTATTACTGGTGTCTTTCCGCGGAGACTGTGTTGACTAAATATTGGAGGTATGTGAGTGTCTTCTTAATTTATGAGTGTGAATCTATCGGTTACATGTGTCGTGAGTGTATATATATGTATTCTTTAAAATGTCATCTTTCCGGTGTTCTTGAGATTATTATTCCTATTGTTAGAATTTACATCCTTCTTGTCTCAAGTGTGGACCGATTCGAGCGTAAAATGACCCTTTTTTTTAAAATTAAGCGACCAGCTTTGTGTAAAAGTACGAAATATGTGCTTATTCGAGACGATGTAAACCATTACTAGACAGCACAAACGTGCAGACTTAAAACTTCATCTGCATCAGTTGCGAATGATGATCACGGTTTAAATTCATTTAAAATTGCATATTTAAGGATTTTTTTTTTCGACCTAGGCCTGAACTCGCGACCTCAAGTGTAGTCAAATACTCTTCTCGTGTGTCTAAAGACAATACATCTAGGACACACACTGAAGACACACATTGACGGCTCTGACGAGAATGTCGGATGCACAGGCTCATCTGAGTCTTCACCTTACGCAGATGCATAGCAACCCAACATCGATATGTGCGACTTAAGTGTCAATGTTCTATAGGTCACTGATACGAATTTATAATCCGGGGCAGGTATAGACGACTCAAGCTTGGTGTAAATTAACGTACGAAATATGCCATAATAATGTGATTAATTGAGACGGTGTAGAGACCATGCTTAGTTTGCACTAATCCGAGCCTTCTCTGAACCTAAACAGCCCTTTTTACGATTTTTGATATTTCTTCTTGAGAAGTCTCGGATTAAGTTTGCACGAACGTACACACTTAAAACTTGATCCGCGTCAATTGCAAATGTTGTTCAAGTTTGCTTTGTACTCATTTGTCTGTATTTATGTTATATAAACAACTCTCCGACAGGGAGGTAGCTCCCTTTAGGCACTGTAGCCACGTGCCTACACATTTTTTCTTAAAATGCCCCCAAAATACAGCTCTGTCCGCGCAGACTGATCCGGCCGACACATTCCGTCTAAGGGGGGATAGATAGAGAAGCGATTCCTGAAACAGACAGAGGCGAAAAGTGTATATCCGGGTACGCCTGTGTGGCATGCTTAGACTGATCCGGATCGATACTTTACGCAGAGTCCACAATGTTGATTTTCTCACGAGACGGCCTACACATTGATTATTGCCAAGCGACGCCCCTGTCCGAAACGGGGTCACATATAAACATCTAATGGTACATAATTGACGTAAAAAATATGGGACTGCAATTCTAGTGTTTTGTTAAAAGATACATGTTGTCTATCGGGGACGCAATTGCACGTAGTCAAACAGTAAAGGCTCTGATGAGAACGTCACGATACACAGGCTCACGCGAGTCTGCACAAAGTAAGCAGATGCATAAGAACCAAAAATCGATGTTCTCGGCTGAAGTGTCAATGGTCTACAGGTCACCGAAACGAATCTATAATCGCGTGCAGGTATAGAACTAATGTAGCATTAATGGGCTGCGTCTGGCGTCTTGGAGTCTTATTGTCTCTTCGCTTAGAATAACAGCATTTATGTTAATCTAACATTGGGCTTAAAACTAGTGGGATTTCACTTCTAGTGTTTTCATAATTAAAAGTGCACTGAATTCTGTTTAACCATTTCCCATATGCAGACGACATTTGTAAATATTATTATTATGGCAAATGAAATTGCTCATTATGAGCTCCATATTTGTGCAGGCATGTTTTGAAAGTCGTCTTCTGCAGATTTGATGTATGTAGGAAAGGGTTAACATATGTATATATGCAGACGATGAAGCCTCTGTTCAGACTGTGTTTATACATCTTGATTTATTGTCTAGACAACAAGACCTGATATAGAATTTGTCCTGTGATACCTGACCTAAATAACCTCTCAAAATAAACAGACTGTTTAGTAAGAGAGGTCAATTCTCAAAGATCAATTCAACATATAATATAGTCTAGATATAGATATACACATCATTTATTGTCCCCCGCGCTTTCAATATTATTTCTCATTCGTCAGTCCGTCCGTCAGTCCGTCAGTCCGTCAGTCCCTCCGTCACGCTGTCACAAAAACTTTAACCTTGGTAATAACTTCTGAACCGTAATAGGTACTGCTTTCATATTTCACATGTGTATTCCTTGTGACAACCCCTTTCCATCAATACCAATTTTTTTGACCTTGTGACCTTGACCCTGGCGGGGGACCATAATTCTCTGAATTTGCTTGTTTTAATTTAAACAAGATACTAATTATTTAAGTGAACATACATCCAGTGCTCTAAAAATCAAATTTCTAAAATCCTTATTTGACACTCAAGCCGTATGGTGTGGGTACTCTTAGCCCAGTTAGGTATAACATTTTCGAGTACAAACAACATAGTTGTTGGTTCTATGTAATCAGACAAAGTCAAAAAGAAGAGGTTTCTCTTTTGTTCGGCAATGAGATCATTAGTCGGTGCATTTACACCGTTTAATCAGAGTCTGTACGGACAAGTACTATACAATTATAGATCTACGTCAGTTTGTTAATAATCCGACACATACACTGATCTATCGTAAATATAATGTAAGATAAATACCCTGTCTTTAATTAACTATTACGCTGCCGAAGGCAAATAAAGGCTTTCGCAAACCATGCAGATTCAGGTGAGACAGCTCGTAACGACGTTGTTTGCAACTTCGACATTAATTGTTACCAAATTTCCCGTTGGACGAAAAATGGAGTGGTCTAATTTGTCAACATGGAAGAGTCGACTTTGTGAAACTCGGCAGTGAAAGAGTTTATCTTATTTGGCTCTGGTGAATGGAAGGAAACATTCTCATGACTCGACTTCTTCCTTGTTCTCCTATTTTAGGTGCTATTAATAGAATATGTGCGTAGGAGATATAGGCTATAATTAGACTCGGTATGGGAAAGATGAAACGATTTTCTTTTCTTTCATGGACGTACATTAATCCAAACCTCATTTTGTTATATAGACTGGAAACAGTTACTGAATCCTTTCTTTTTGATTGCCTATTATAAAATCAGGAAACTCCGTGATACGATAGGAAGTATTGTGTTGCAGTAATGATACTGGGTCCGTGGACATTTTGATATCGTGCGAAACCGATTGATTGATTGGGGTTTAACGCCGTTTTTAACAATTTCTCAGTTATATCACGGCGGCCAGTTCACCTACTCATGCATTTCCTGGTTTTCTCCACACAACAATCTTCCCAAGCAACTGGCTGCTTTTCCACATAGACTTAGCCCATTGGTGGAAGACGAATGACGCATGTGACGTCGCATTGACTTGTGTCAATCGTCGGAAAGAAAGTTGGCCGAGTCGGTATTCAAACTCACAAGTGCGAAACCGAAGGTCGAGAGGGATGTGAAGGCGAAATGCACGCACCGAGTAGACAATAAAAAGGCCATTTCTCGCTACTGCAACGTAGTTATCCGTTTATCGTATAACTAGTGTAACTTTTAACCCTTTCCCTCATATAGACGCTTTCTGACGCCTGCAGCAGACGGACATTTGAAAACATAGTGACAAAAGAAGAAATTGCTCAAAACGAGCAATTTCTCCCTTTTGCCACAATGTTTTCCACTTTTAGTCATAGATTATCCATTCAATTATAGAGATTTTCCATTTGTTGACAAAATATGTTCAAAGTCGTCTGCTGCAGAATTGTCGTTTAAGGGAAAGGGTTAAGACAGAATAAAGAACATTTATACAAATTTCGTTTCGATATTTTCAATAAAGAAATAACACAATTAAATTTACCCAACAATTTTAAAATGTATGAATGGCGTGTGAATTACGTTCCATTACCATATTTGGTAACGTATTCAACCTAGTCAAGTGCGGAATTTTGATTCGGTGTGTTTTATTTGTGCGTGTCAATCTGCATGTATTTGCACCGTACACTGTGCAGGTGTATAATCAAACTGGAAACATAATGAAAACAGCGTAAAATACCATTCATACACACACATGTCCCGGTTTGCTCAAAGTTGCGTGTACATTTCCGAAACGTAAAGAAAGAAAAAAAGGAAATTATCAAATTCTTTGAAAATGGCCATGAAATGTTTTTTTCAAGATTTGAAGAATAATGTACATATTAAAGTACAATTTTGTACACGGATATGCATTTTATTTGTGTCATCAAATCTTTGGTATGTCACGTCTCAAAATAAATATGTTAATAAGGGATCAAGTGTGTCATGTCAGATAGGCGTACTGCCAATTCTGCACGCCGAGGGTTAATAACATGAAAGACTGCTACAGATAAGCATTTAAATCTTTTCCTCATACAATAAATCTCAAAAAAAAAATGAAAAGTCATGGAATTCTAGTATATAAAAGATAGTTTAATTATTGAATATAGTTGAAAACATTTTGAAAAAAGGATAAATGTGTCACTATAAGCAATTTCTTCTTAAGCTTCATTGTTTTCAACGACGCGGGCTTTCACTCCAGGGGTTGTGAGTTCGAATCCCGGCTCGGCCAACTTTCTTTCCGACGTTTGACAAAAGTCATTGCGACATGCGTCATTCATCTTCCACCAATGGGCTCAGTCGATGTGGAAAAGCAACCAGTTGCTTGGGAAGATTGTTGTGTGGAGTACTGGTGTGAGAAAACCAGGAAACACATGAGTAGGTTAACTGGCCGCCGTGATATAACTGAGAAATTGTTAAAAACGGCGTTAAACCACAATCAATCATTGTTTTCAAACGTTGGGTTGCTGCAGATGTGTCAACATGTGTCTCATTGTGGGAAAGGGTTAATGAAATGTATTAGCAGACTGAGTTGAGACACAGTATGTATATACAGGGACACTATATGTAATATAGTGTCCCTGGTATATACGAGGATAGAGACGTTAACCAGAGGTACAGATAAGGAGGGGTATTCAGCTATTTTCCCCACAATTTCTCTCTTATTATTAAAGTAAACCCTATGTTGTGGGTAGTCAAAAGAATCGTCTCAGAGAGACGATTCTTGAGACGATTCTTTTGAGTACCCACAACATAGGGTTAGAGGGTCAAATAAGGATTTTAGAACATGAAAAACGCACTTTACCTAGAGCTCTGACTTTAACCCTTTCCGACACACAACAAATTATGAAATATGCTGCACTCAAACATTTTTTCCAAATTGTTTTGAAAATTGGTGTAAATTGAAGTATTGAATAGAGTTGAAAACTTTGTGTGACAAAAGAATAAATTGCTCATGTAAGCAATTTCTCCTTTTGTCTCAAGGTTATCAAAATGTCCTCCGATGCAAATATATCAAAAAATACGTGTGCAAATGGGAAAGGGTTAAAAGGTCAAATTAAATTGCCTGATGCATAAATTACAGTTGTACCATTTAACCCGTAACTGACATTAAAGAACTTTGCCAACGCGACATTTGCCACGACCTTGGACTTGCCCAAAATGCAATAAGATAATTGTGCCAGCTTAATTAAGGCTTTGATAAAACAATTGATATGGCGGATAAATGTTTGTTTCAGTGTAAAATAAGGAGGTATACACTATCGGTCCGCGTCGCTGTTGAATAAAAGGGTAAGTAATTTAAAGCCCTTTATCTTGAGGTCTTTGCTCCAAATCTTTTTTTCACTAAATGGGCAACGATAGCTAGCAGTGAGTGTCCATTGCTCCGAGTTTTGAATGTTCGTTCACGTATGGAATTATGTATTCAGTATATCAATATTAAATGTTCACGTATGGAATTATGTATACAGTATATCGATATTGCATTCAATTGATTATTTAGTGCTTTACTCCGCTTTTAACATTGTATCAGTTATGTCACGGGGTTTCCTGGGTTAGTTACCAGTACTTCTGATCCGTTTATCTGATTATCTCAGAACATAGGTGATTCAAATATGTTACAGAACGTTTAGAAGATTGTGCACTACAGAAACTACGTACTACGTATATTGCAATAAATCCATTATATCCTGACACCAGGCAGTCAGTGGTAATGCCTACCCAGCAACCCTGAGCGCCAAGGAGGCAGCCATTACTACCATTGTTAAAGTATTTGATATGACCCTGCCGGGTATCGAACCCTCATCCGAGGCGGAGGGATACCTCTTTCAAACCAACACTTGCTGTATTTGTTAATCTGTTTACCTACTGATGACATGTACGAATGGAATGAGGATGGACGAAGTAAAAAGTGAAAATAGTATATATATATATATATCTTAGAAAAAAGCCTTTCCCGCATGTAACAAATCAGCAGCAGTCGACTTTGAAAACATTTAGACAAAATTATTGAAAATCTGTATAAATGAGAGTTGAATTATTAGATAAAGTGTATAACATTGTGGCAACGTTTTGCAACAATGTTTTCAAAAGTCGAGGTATTCAATTGTACATTAGGGATAACGTTTACAGATCATGTAAGGTGTTTTTACAGCATTAATTCGTTTTGCATTTTGTCACATCTGCAACAAAGAACTTGGGAAAAAAACATTCGGAAAAAAGAGATGTTGCTCATCATTTAGACTACTATAGACTTTCTTACCTACAAATACGTGGTTACTTTCTTTGTTTAGTAAATTCGCAAGCGCAGCGTCCATTTTAAGATATTTTTCTTTTAGATAAACGAGTAAAGGGATTCATTGAAGTTGAAATGGCGGGTGTTGTACATGTATGTATGCGGCATCATCCACACTCTCTGCTGTAAAAATCGATGACACCGGAGACACTCACTGTGTCATTCTAAAGGTTGAACTCGGGGCCGTAGCCGTATCCAATGCTCCTTGTGCAAAATATTCCTAAAATCCCCTGAATTCACTTTAATTTCCGATCACCATTTACTTCTTATCAGTAAGGATACGAAATTAAGAAAATTCCTCAGCTGAAGTAAATTCGGGTACTTGAGGAAATTTATGAGGAAAACTCTTGAGGTTTTATTGATACGTACCGTAGACTTGAATCAATCTCTTAAAAGTTACGGAAAATATCGGTACTGAAATTATTTTGCTCTCAGTATCTCATGCGCATGTCTGTTTTATCTCTGAACACTTTTGCACGTACAGACGCTTTCTGTCGCCTCTGTTCCATACGACTTTTTTTTAAAACAGTTCGACAACAGGAGAATGTTGTAAACTCTTTTCAATTATTAAACTTGCATTTACACATTTTCATATTTTGCCAATATGTTTTCAAAGTCGTCTGCTGCAGATTTGTATGTGGGACATGGTTTGTTCAGGGTCTGTTTTAACCCTTTCCCTTATATAGACGCTTTCTGACGCCTCTTCAGCAGACGGCTTTTTGAAAACATGGCGACAAAAGAAGAAATTGCTCAAAACGAGCAATTTCTCCTTTGGTCACCATGTTTTCAACTCTATTCAATTATTGTACTTTCATTTAAAGGGAGTTGGCAATTTATTTCGTGTATGTTTTCAAAGTCGTCTGCTACAGATTTGTTGTATGTGGGGAAAGGATTAAGCCGTTAGAAGAATCATCGTTTCAAATTGATAACAGTTTGTCTTCATAGAGTACAATATATAGTTTCAAGTCTAAAATTGAACCTCACTGAGCATGACTAGTATTTAACTGTCATGATGAGACTGTGACATGTACTGTCTGACCATGCTCTTCACTCTCTACGTGAGCAGTGTAGACTCAGTTTGATATATGCACTATTATCGTATTACTTACTTGTTTGACCCGTCTGTCAACTTGGGAAGAGTGTTATAAGACGGAGCAGATGTACATGCTGATCTGAACCTACACAGTTCAGATATGCCTACTTGACTTTTTTCTTGGACGGATTCATATAGTCATAGCTAATACAAAAAAAACATGAAAAGGTGGCATAACTTTACACATTTGCTTGAGTGTAATTGTAATCATATTCAACACTATTAAACCCAATTGTGTTGTTAGAGGATTGCCCTTTTTACGATTTTTGATATTTCATCTTGCTAAACCGCAAAAAAAAAAGGTTTTTAGGGTCAGAGAAGATTAGTTTGACGGGCTAAAGGTTATGTGCCACTTTTCTAATGCATCTGCTCAACTATGGTGCATCGATTCTTTATTCGTTGCCTAGCAATATGACACAAAAAACGTGCTGTGATCAGATTAAAATCGGTGTTTAGTTATTAGTGTATACGTAGTTTTATTGACATTGGTTACATAAGAGTTCAAATTTCCAATAAACCAAGATTAATTGGGATTGATGATTCATTCTAACATTAATTTATAAAAGTGTCTCAATCAGTGTATGCATAGTTTTATTGACATTGGTTACATAAGAGTTCAAATTTCCAATAAAACAAGAGTAATGGGGATTGATGAATCATTCTAACATTAATTCATAAAAGTGTCTCAATTAGTGTATACATAGTTATATTGACATTGGTCAGATTTAAATCGGTGTTTGGTTATATTATGTAACATTCTAACATTAATTCATAAAAGTGTCTCAATCAGTGTATACGTAGTTTTATTGACATTGGTTACATTAAAGTTCACATTTCCAATAAACCAAGATTAATGGGGATTGATGAATCATGATTCTAACATTAATTTATAAAAGTGTCTGCTTACGTAGATATATTGCCTATGTTACATTTAAGTTAATATCTCCAACAAACCAAAATTGCTGGGTGTTGATGAAACATTCTTACATTATTAGCTCGACTTTTGAAAAAACGAGAGCTATTGTCATGACCCTGGCGTCGTCGTCGTCGGCGGCGGCGTGGTCGTCCGGTGAAGGTTTTTTGTTTAGCTCAGCTTTTTTTTCTGTTTTCTATCAGTCGAGCGTCAGAACGCGGTGCTCTTGTTTTATAAAGGTGCCTCCGTCACATAATACCTATTTGTGTTGGCCTTGGTTACGTTATAATGTATACCTCCAGCCCAGCAGTTTTGTTTGGGGCTGGATACTCTGCGTCGGTTGGTATGTCGGTTTGTCAGTAAGTACATTCCGAGCCCTCGTCATTGTGAAGTACCATTTGGCAAGGTACATTTCGTAACCGTCGGTTATGTCTCCCAGATATGTCATGTATAAATCTTCATATTGAATTGGGTTATATATGTAACCATGTTTATTACTTTATGGCATTAATAAATGCCCATTTTCATTCAATCTGTTCTGGTTATATATGTAACCATGTTTATTACCTCATGGCATTAATAAATGCCCATTTAGTACTGGTTTATTTATCCAGGGATCATAAATAAGGTATATATGTCGACGTGGAATAAGTGAAATAATGTGAAAATAAGGGGAAAAATGACCCCTTCCCCCCAAACAACAACAAAGTCATGTTAGGTCACTATCTTAAAGCATGTCTCCGTGTATGCGTTTTACGGTTATCTACCCTTAAGCTGCGACTTTTGCATACTACCAATACAGTTTGTGGGAATTTTAACCCATTCTGTGCTACTGGGCTTGATTGTGTAAAGCCTATCACCAGTATAGAACCAGGCCAGTCTATGCATATCCTCGCCGTCGAAGCAGGATCTATACTGTATATCTCAAATTGGCTATGGACTCTTCCAAATACAAAGCTGGACAAGTTCATTTTAAACATTCAGCAGTGGAAGAGCTCAGTCAACTTAATTGACAGTTCATGTTTCGCCTATATTAGCTATCTTTAATGATTCTGCCAATTACGAAATAAACATCGTCAACAATGGTATCTAGTTTCAAAGTTTCAAATGTTATCAAAAAGCCATAAAAGGCATATTTTATTATGGGCATCTAACAAATGCCATGATAAAAATTATATATAAACTATAACCTACAAAACATAAAAAAAAAGCAAGCATGAAATGAGATATATACTGATCTTACAACATAAAGTGTATATGTATAGAACTCTCTTTGTGAACCATTTGATCGAGGCCCACTATCGATTTAGGGGCGTCAGTTGGTATGCCGTCTCGGCCAACATTATTTCCGACGTTTTACAAAAATCATTATTACATGCGTCATTCGTCTTCCACTAATGGGCTTACAGCATATGTTGAAAAGCAGCCAGTTGCTTGGAATGTCTGTTGCGTAGAGAACTGGTTTTCGAAAGCCATGAAACATATTAGTTTGTGATATGACTGAAAAGTTGTTAACAACGGGAACAAACTCTAATCGAAGGCCGACTCGGCCGTTCATTCTATCCGAAGAATGTTTGTTAGTATAGTGTATCACGTCGCTTTTTAGCTAACCTGAGCACGAAGTGCTCAAGGTGAGTTATGGTGGTCGCCTTATGTCCGTAGTCCGTCAACATCTTCTCCTCTGTAACCAGTGGGTCAATTGGGATGAAACTTCTCCCAAACTGGTTGGCCGATTTTCAAATAATGTTGTAGAAATGTACCTTTATCAGATTCCTTCAAGCCATTTTGATTGGTCAAAAAACATGGCCACCAGGGAGCGGTGCTGTTTTGCCTTATATGCATATAGAAAAAAGATACGTCATAACTGCATCAAATTTGAGGAATATTGCAAATCTACATGTATAGTACACAACACATTATACAGGTCAAATAGGTCGTAAGAATTCTGAATATACGTTATAGTTGCGCCAAATTAAGCTTTCCGGAATACTCTAGATTCTCGTTATTTAAAAATAAAAGATAGTCCAAACAATTTCATAAAGGGCTCAGTAAAAAGAGTTATAAATGTGCGATTAGTATTTATCGTCGCTGTGACGTAAAATTAAAACGTCATAATTGGACCGATTTTTTATTTTATGAGTATTGTAGATCTAGTATGATATACATAGAATCTCGCTGTAGGGTACTAACAGAACACATATCAAATTAAAAAGGTAAAACAGGAACACGTGATTTTCCGCTATGAACTCCTTAGAAACAGTTTGATTGCAACGTATTTCAGAGAGTGTATGGGATATAATTTCAATGGATTTTTCTTCTTTACTGGATTTTCTATTCTATTTTCAGGATGATGGATCAGCTATGTCTACATCATGGACCTGCGAATTGAACATGGCCGGCGCAAGATAATTTGATTCTACATTTTAAAGGGATTCGAAATTAATTATGGCAGCTAACGGATCAAATCGCGCGTGTATAAAGGGTTTTTCACTCCTACTATGGGTGTTAACTCTACCATTGGTTGTATGCAATAGATTGTATAATAGCAAAGTGACATCGAAGACAGGGAAATGTAAGATAAAAACATTGCTGTTCGCCCTGGCTGTGGTATTAGCTCCTTACATGTACTTCCAGCTGACATTTCCGGTTCGCTACATCTTCAAACATTCCAACACGTCGTCTGCGTGCGTCATACCACATCCGGATCCTTTTGATCCTTCCATTTTGAAGTTCGTCTGGCACCCGGATCCCCTTGTCTGTGATTCATCTGAACTTCCGGTGATATACATCGATGATCATGGTCTAATTCAATTCAACAAAAGTGCCTTAAATCAGCATAGTTTGGATTATTCGAGCATTAGTTGTACATACAGCATTGTAAATCGGCATATTGACGATGATCACGTGATCTTATCAAACCCTGTGGTCTTTATTCCGCCGATTCATGTAAATGCAGACTTTTTAAAGATCATCTGCAAACGGAAGAACAATGTTATCGTTGTCAACAGCCTATTTACAAATATTAGAAAAACAGTAAACCGGACTGGACCGGAAGTTAAGGAAGAGTCACGTGATCAACTTAGTGTGATCCTTTTTGGTATCGATTCGGTATCCCGGTCGCAAGCTATACGGAAATTGCCGAAAACGATCAAATACCTTAGGGAGGATCTGCAGTCCTACGACTTTAAAGGTTACATGAAGGTATGTATATATATATGCTCATTGATCAAGTTCAGGCGTAGGTAAAAGAAGCCCGACTTTCAAAATTAATAACGATTGTGATCAGAATTGTGTTGTCTGCGTTTCATACCGATTACCACGGTCTCTGTTCGCCATATTGTCTAAATTAAAATGACTTATTTTTCTAAATTCACAACTTATGAACACAATTTCCGCTTGAATGAACCATTGTAAATTATAATTGGTAAGCCAATCAGAAAGTATGCTAATTTGAAAGTTAGAACAGTCTTCAAATTGAGTGTTGTGTTTATGTATTTAGGAATAGTTTGTGGATACATAAACCTTTATCAAACTCATTAAAATCAGACAAAAAGACTTTTGCAGTTATACACTTAAACACTGATGAGCACGTGCTCGGTTTTTATGCCCAATATAATCCCACAATAGTAATCCTACAACAAACGCCCGTGCTATACAATCTGAGCACTCAACAAACTGCATTTATTTATGGTTTATTCATATATGGGTTATCTTACATGTTTTATAGGTTGCAATACACCAAATAAATTCCTTCTTTGTTTCTATGTAAATCAACCAGCTTCAACCCCCGTTTGTCACTCTTTCTAAGCGTTTCCCAGGTAGAACACCATATATCATTGACAACAGATACATCTTACCTTTAAAATAACCCAAAGAAAATGGGGGGTCATGCATTATGCAAGAAAGAACTCGCTCTGTGAAGATGGTGACCGTCATTTTGAACACAATCGAGCTAGGCTGAAACTGGGTTTCCACATCCTCTACTTTCACACAAGGTCAAAATACATAAAATGATCAAATCAAACAGTTCCAGTGCATCCTATACATATTTACAAAGAATGTACAGTATACCCATTGTCACATATCCAATGCAGTCCGGGCCAGATGTACACTCATTTTTAGGCAAACAAATTTGGGTGTAGATCAGCCTGGCCCGCGGAGGTATTTAGCGTAATTTGATATATACCGAACTATTTGGTAAGGCACAATTTGATAGGTTGTTTCTTTATGAATTTAGAATAAGAATGATAAATGATGGAATGATTGGTAAATACGTGTCCACCGAAAGGGTAAACTTTAGTGTTATGTTTTGCTGTAATTTCTGTGTTTTAGAATGGTAAGTAATCTGGAAATCCCAAAGTATAAATCAAAGTCCAGGTACTACTCGTTATTCTTGTTGTTTCGTTTTCAAAAATAGAATGTCCATTTATTCCAAATCGACCTCAGAACATCAACTACGGGTATTAGTTACTGACCTTACTTGATCAGTTAAATAGTTAGTAGCCAATGTATATAGATTTAACAAAAACGCAAAGCCTCGCCAATCACTGCTTAAAAGGCAACCCAATGCTACATATGGCATTGATAACTTCTAGTGACTGTGCTAACTTTCCAGTCGAAATGTCTGGAAAGGGGATATCATTAAGTAAGGTTGATTAGATAACAATAACATAGAATAACTTGACAAACATCAAATGCCGATTTAAGGCATGATGTTAACTTGTAACTTATTTCATATATATTTAGCAAATTCATCATCAACATTAAAATTATACATAATTAATGGCTTAAGTCATAGTGAAATGCAAGTACTAATTTATCAAATGTTACGGCCTAACAGTAATCTACAAACATGATACCATATATCCCTAAATTGTTGTTTTAATTTCCCTTTTAGTTATACATGTATGTGTAGTATTGGGAATGAAACTTAACACGGAGCTGATGTACAGGATGATCTGAATCTATTATAATAAGAAATGCAAAAATAAATTGTTCCTTTTTTCAATTGTCTTACACAGCCTCGGTGCTTTAGAGGTAGAGCGTCCGCAACGAGTGTGGGATGTCGCAACGTCTGTCCCCGACTGGGTTATACCAAAGACAATACAAATGGTAGCATGGCTCGCAGGAATTTGGGGTTAGCATTTTGACTGACTCGCTTGTGTCAGGATAAATGGATCAGTAGTACAGGGTCCAATTCCACCAACATTAATACTTACCGCTAAGTAATACTTAAAGGCATATTTGAATCATTTTTGTTTCCCTTATAAAAATGCCAAAATAATTCATTCTTTACCAATTACTGTAAGTTAGCAGGGTAACTATTTATGTCAACTTAATCACTTACTGAAATGCAGTCCACAATTCATATTTGACAAAATATTAGAGAATCAAAAATGGTGAAATATGCTTTTAAGTATTTAAATATTACTTAGCGCCAAGTAATGTTGGTGGAATTGGACCCAGCTGGTAACTTACCCAGGACACGCCGTAATATAACTGATTGTTTGACGACGGAAACCACCATACATATGTAACATATACAAATTGTCTTTCAGGTCGGTGAAAACACACTACCGAACATTGTACCGCTTCTGACTGGACGTCGAGTATGGACAACCGAGGTTCCAATCAAGAATTATTCAGCGGAACCGTACGACCCGTTTCCCCTGGTGTGGAAAAACTTCTCGGCTAAGGGGTACGCCACATTCTACTCGGAAGACGCTGTCTCTTTCAGCACGTTTAACTACCTGACCAGGGGATTCGTCAATCCACCTACAGACCATTATATGCGACCGTTTATGTTGAGAGTTCAGGAGGAAAAGATGCCCGTCAGTGACCAAATAAAAATGTTTTTAGAGAATCAGCATATTAAAGTGGACAAGGGGTCCGTGTTCTGCCATGGTAATCGACCATTCCACGTCGTGCTCATCAACTATTTAAAGCAGTTTATACACCGCTATGCCAAAAAGCGCAAGTTCGCGCTCAGTTTCATGAACGAACTCAGTCATGAATATCCGAATTTCCTTGAGTACGCCGATGATACTATTTTGGAGCTCTTGAAATGGATGAAAAGTGAGGGACATCTAGACAACAGTGCCTTTATTCTATTCAGTGACCATGGTGCTAGAATTGATAAGATACGGAACACATTTGTGGGCCGCATTGAGGACCGGATGCCCGTCTTTGAACTGGTCCTTCCGGCCCATGTGCGGTCAAGGTTTCCCCGTCTCCATGACAACCTAATGATTAATACGAACAGATTGTCGACTCATTTTGACGTTCACCAGACGATGGTTGATATCTTATTTCAGCGATTTAATACTCCAACGAAATCCTTCATAGACGGTAAACTACGTAGTATTAGTTTATTTAGAGAACTTCCGTTTAACAGGACATGCGCAGACGCTTGGATTCCAGAAAATTATTGCGCA
The DNA here is from genome assembly GCA_031761405.1 of Serripes groenlandicus. Taxonomy (NCBI): domain Eukaryota; kingdom Metazoa; phylum Mollusca; class Bivalvia; order Cardiida; family Cardiidae; genus Serripes; species Serripes groenlandicus. Next base: position 20,520,711 of record JASEVX010000006.1, read on the forward strand.
TGTTACACAATGAACTCAATTGACGTCAACTCGAGCCCAGTAATACCACGGTTGACGTCTCACTTTGTAGCCAAACTTAATGAAAAATTCAAAGACTTCACACAATGTTCTCCCCTAGTGATACACAAAGTCCAGGACGCTCACGAGGTGGTTCATGGGTTAAGACATGCAGAAACAGAAAACACAGGCATTTCTTTACTGCAGTTCTTCAGACCGGAGCGTCAGGCTGATAAACGTTATATCGTTGCCATAGAAACACATCCGGGCCTCGGTATATTTGAAGCTACTCTAACATATTCTCCCGGTTCCGTTGTTGAGATGGTTGGGGAACCTGTCAGGGTGAATAAGTACGGAAACCAGTCAAGTTGTGTAAACGAGAAAGTTTTGAAACCGTTTTGTTATTGTAAGCAGTAACATTCCAGCATTTATTTCTTATATTTTTTTCTTCCGGTGAGTCTTTCTACAAATAGTGGACCTAATGCAAAACGGTTGTAAACTATATCTGGTGAGAAGATGTTGTTACAACCGTTTTGCATGAATCCATCGAAATGTCTGTCTGTCAATACAAAACCGGTGTTGCTAGTTCTTGTTTAAATGGAAATACAGTGTAACATCGCGAAACAGCACCTCTTTTTCGAGCGGTACCCTCTTTAGAAACACATAGTTTAGATTATTATACCCCCTTCGAAGAAGAGGGGGTATATAGGAGTCACTGTGTCGGTTTATCTGTCTGTCTGTCGGTCGGAAGCCATATTCTGCTGATGAGCATATCCTAAAGGGGTTACAATTGCATGTTATTTTACAGAGTTATGGCCCTTTTACTTATTAAGTGATGGTGTAGGTCAAGGTGCTGTTTAGAGGGTATTTATCATTTTCAGTGATAGTTCTAGTTTCAATTATCTTTCATTTGGGCCTACAACTGTTTTTCTTTTTAATGTTGCCAGCTTTAAAGTTTAAATGAATTTCTAGAAGCGGATTGATAGACAGTCCTGTTTCTTTGAAAATGAATGACCTTAAAGTGGTAGTAATGGCTGCCCTCCTTGGCGCTCAGGGTTGCGGTGGGTTAGAATTACGACTGACTGGCTGGTGTCAGGATAAATGGACCAATAGTACTGGTAACCTCCCCAGGAAACGCAGTGATATAACTGACCAATTGTTGAAAGCGTCGAAAAAATAACAACAAACAAACAACCAATCAATTCTTTGAAAATGTTGCTTTCGATAAGTTGCACTGTAACCATAAGAATTGTGGACCTTTAAACAATTTTCGTTGATGTTGTTATTTTTTTGTCAAAAATAGCAGAGCTTAGAACAATGATTTGGTCGATATACTTCAAACTCTTTCCCATAAAAGTTGAAACATACCGCTTTTGAAAACATTAATGTCAACGTCAAAGTTGCTACCCATCCCCAGTTTCACACTCATCACATGTTATCAGGGCTCATGGAAAATTAGAAAAAACTTACATTGTACGACCCAATGATCTTTTTCAAAAGCACTGTTTTATTACAATACCATCATTCACTTACTGTTTTATTACAATCCCATCACTCACTTACTGTTTTATTACAGGACCATCATTCACTTACTGTTTTATCGCTTTTTATAGTGAGACGTTTTTACTTTTATAGATTTTATAATGCATGTATATATAATATATTTACGTGGGTGTACTGTTTTTAGTCTAAATATGCTTATGCACGCGACAAATACATTACTAACTGAAACTTGCACTCACAGATTTACAAAATACCAAAGAAATGAAAAACAAAACCAACCTTACACCAAAATGTATGTTATATATAAGACTGAGCAGATATAATAAAAAAAAAGTGTGTATGCAATATATATGCAATTACTTCATTTCCCACATTGTTTTCAAATATCACATTAACACCTTGCTTCCGGATCCGGACATTCCCTACACATTATGTTGTCATACAAACACCATAGATAAACGGGAGTTATGGCAGTGTGCAATTTTGGGGTAATTTTCATTAACCGTTTGACTGCTGTAAACGATTTAATGAAGCCTAAACGAACAGTAATAGGCCGAGCCAGACGGCGTGAACAACCAAGCTTTATACTGTTGGCTTCTCAATTAAACATGTATTTTATGATATTTATAGAATTGGCCAGGGACTATTCCAAATGAAAAGATGGATATGGTCATTTTAATAAATTCTGCATTGAAAGGGTTCATTCATGTTTACAATTCCTAATATCTGATTTCGAAAAACGTGGCTCTTATGTACGTATATGCATGAGTTGTTAGTGTAGTAAAAAAATAATTGACCGTGGACATGAGCATACATTTTCATAACTGCACTATACTGGAATATAGGATGACACGACTGCCTTCTTGGATGTTCATATAACTGTTTAGACAGTGATGCAGCAGTTAAGCGTCGGCCTCTCGTACCAAGGGTCCCGGGTTCGAGTCCCGTGATCAACGGGCCCTTATTTCGGGAATTTTCCCTAACAAACGGCGCGAGTACTGGTTAATTCTCCAGGAAGCAGACATCGAGCGTGATTAATATAGGCTGAAATCTTGTTTCGCAATCGATGTAAAATAAATAAGTTCAAACTAAACTAACTGTGTACACCAATCCAGGAACAATTTACGAAGGTACCGTGTCTACCTATCAATCTGACTAAAGTACACGATCTGACCAAATGTAAGTAATGCGTAGCGTTAATAGGAGATGATTTTAATGAGATTGTCTACCTATATTCCAATGCAGGGGGACGTAAGATGTATGCACGTATCAGCGGTAAATTGATGTGTTTCTCAATATTATTTACATAGTTATAACCGTTAACCGTTGATACACCTTTCGTGTTTGATAAATAATCTACAATATAGTATAAGTCCAATCTGTTAAGCTATGTTGTCCCGTAACAGTTGTTTAAACATTCCAATAGCTTTGTGTGGGGGAATCGCGCTGTATGGAAAAATAGCGCGGAGAACGGTATTTCTCAATGAGAAATACCGTTGTATTTGGAAATAGCGCTGTATAGAGAAATAGCGTTGTATGGAGAAATAGTGTTGTATAGAGAAAAGGCGCTGTAATATCGTTGTATTGAGAAATATCAGTGTATTGAGAAATACCGTTGTATTTGGAAATAGCGCTGTATGGAGAAGTATCGCTGTATAGAGAAAATTCGTTGTATGGAGGAATAGTGCTGTATAGAAAAATGGCGCTGTATAGAGAAATAGCGTTGTATTGAGAAATAATAATGCCTTTTAACCTGACATCATATGACTTAATATCTACCGCAAATCTATTATTGTTGTATTATTCTACTTAAATGGTGTTTAACGCCGCATTTAACAGTATTTCAATAATACCACGGCGTTTCCTGTGTAATTAACCAGTACGCCCAGTAGTGTTGACACCGATGCAGCAGTCGTAATGCTATCCCTACAACCATGTGTGCCAAATGTGGAAGCCTGTTTGTGTTCATTTTAAAGAAATCCTGAAAAAAATAGGACTGGCTATTGAATATTAACAACACGGGGTTCTGATTCTTACCTGTTTTTCACCGAATCTGGTCTTTTTTTTTCTTTCATAGCTTATAATTTCACCTTTTCTTGACGAATTCTTCTCACGTTTAGACTATAGTTAGATAATAGTTTGAGGGATCCAATAGTATTACCCTCTTCATGTCAGAGCATTGACTCAAATGTAAATGTCAACTTATAAAGAAAGCGCTAATATAATATCGCATAATATTTCCTTTGTTGCTATTTTCTAATGTTCTATCCATTATCATTAATTATTAACGCATTGATGAAAGGTGATATGATATATATATATATATGAATATTGCATAGAAGTTATCCCCATTAACTATTCTACGATATTAACATCTATCCCACAGAATCTCTGCATCTGGTTTCATCACTATTGTTTTTAATCCTTTCCTACCTACAACATATATGTAGCATACCACTTTGAAAACATCTGGGCTAAAACATAAAAATGAAATATAATAACTGAATAGAGTTGAAAACATTATGGGAAATGGAGAAACTGCTCATTATGATGCATAGACGTCAGCGAGCGTCTGTATGGGGGAAAGGATTAAAAACATATCATTCAGTTTAGGCGTTTTAATTCATATTCATACAGACACATGGGAAGTGAGTAGTATAGACCAGGATCGGACTGCACAACTATGCAGGCTAGTCTAAGCCTAAAGTGTTCGCGAATGTTAGTTTAAAGCGTGCATAATGTTAAAAGTCGTGTATAGCAGGATTGGGGTCATTTTTCTCTCATATGCACTTTCTAGTCGTGTATAAAACACATGTGTTATAATTATGCATGTGTTTAAAAAAGTGTGTTATACTCATGTGCTATGTGCATATGTTCAAATAAATGTGTTATAATAATTGTTTTATATATATATATATATATATATATGTGTACAACAATATTGTGTAATATGTATGTGGTATTTTGGTCGTATTTTTCCCTTTTACCTATTTAAATATATCTTTGAAATAGTTCTAGGTTAGGTGCGTATTAATCTATATAAAACTGTTGTTAGACCCTTAAACAATATGTTGCGTGTACTGACAAGAATCGTTGTACTGACAAGAATCGAGTACTGACAATAATCGTGTACTGACAACAATCGTCGCACCGAGACGATTCTCTTGAGTACCCACAACACACGTTTGGTTTAATAATACAAGAAATAATGTGTTCAAAGGATCCGTTTTCTCCACATTTTAGCTCACCTGAGCACGAAGTGCTCAAGGTGAGTTATTGTGATAGCCTTTTGTCCGGCGTCCGTCAACATCTTCTCCTCTGTAACCACTGATCCAATTGGGATGAAACTTCACAGAAAGCATACTTTCAATGACCTCACCAGAAATCATTCAAATTGTTGGTATTCATGCATAATTCTGGTTTCCATGGCAACGAAACGAAAACAACTTTAAAATTATTATTCTCCCAAACTGGTTGGCCGATTTTGTTCCTTGTGTGACCCTCTATCAGATTTCTTCAAACCATGTTGATTGGTCAAAAAACATGGCAGCCAGGAGCTATAGTAGAAACTTAAAAAATCTTCTCCGAAAATGTAAGGCCTTTTTTCAAATAATTTTGTAGAAATGCTCCTTGGGTGACAGACTCTATCAGATTCCTTCAAGCCATGTCGATTGGTTGAAAAACATGGCCGCCAAGGGGCGATGCTATTTTGCCTTATATGGTTATAGTGGAAACTTCAAACTCTTCTTCTCCGAAAGTGTCTGGCCAATTTTCAAATAATTTTGTAGAAATTGTATACCTTGGTGGCCCTCTTTTGGTCAAACAACATGGCCACTAGGGGCCGGGTCTGTTTTGCCGTATATGCATATAGTCAAAACTTGAAAAAAAATCTTCTCCTCCGAAAGTGTCTGGCCAATTTTCAAATAATGTTGTACCTTGGCTGACCCTTCATCAGATTCCTTCAAGCCATTTTGATTGGTCAAAAAACATGGCCACTAGGGTCGGGGCTGTTTTGCCGTATATGCATATAGTCAAAACTGTAAAGAAAATCAGTGTCTGGCTGATTTTTAAATAATTTTGTAGAAATGTTTCTTGGGTGAACCTCTTTTAGATTCCTTCCAGCCATGGTTATTGGTAAAAAAAAAACCATGACTGCTAGGAGGCAGGGCTGTTTTGCCTTATATGGCTAAAGTGGAAAAAATAAAATCAGGTGAGCGATCCATGGCCCTCTTGTTTAATTATTATAATTAATATAGTATCAATGGTTTTGTCCGCTATAAGTGGTCGTGCTATTATTATATGTGGTGCTCCGTAAGAAAAATTCAATTTAATAGACTGTATTTACACTGCAGGTTATGATGAAATAGTTCGTAGGCTATATAGTAGAGTGTTTGTTTGGTTGATTTCTTTATTTAAATTAGCTTATGGAAGGAGATCAGTGCAAGCTATAGTGACGTATTTAGGAAGTTATAGTCGGGCATGGTGTTGTGCGAATTTGTTTGATTTTGTCTGTTTATTTATGCTTTAAAAATGTCTGATAGAGGGAGAACAGTGGTCTTCAATCGAAAATGTTGACCTTTGTGTCCGGCAGCATTTTAACCAATATAATTTAAACCCGGCAACACTGCTGCAGTAATAAACACTTTCATACGGGCACAGAGAAGTAGTTAGGCCTGATTTCAGTGAGATTGCATTCAAACACAACCGTTTTTATCACCTAGTCGTTTAAAATATTACTATGACTTTTCTTGTTTCAAAGAATGTTTTAACGTGTTGTCATATTTTTTTTATTACGCTATCTTTTATACTTCATCAGAATAAAATAAACTTATGAAAACTGCCAAGTGTTTCACAATTATTTATGTATGTCTAGTTCACCCGTAGTCTTGTTTAACCCTTTCCAACATATAGACGCATTTTGACGCATCTACAGCAGACAACTTTTGAAAACATCGTGAAAAAAGTAGAAATTGCTCAAAACGAGTAATTTCTCCTTTTGCCACAAGGTTTTCAACATTTTCAGTAATTATACCTACAATTATAGAGATTTTCCATAGTTTTGATTAGACATTTTTCAAAGTCGTCTGCTACAGATTTGTCATATGTGGTAAAGGGTTGAACCTTTCCCGTATACAACAAAAAAGTGCAGAAGTCTATATAAATGAAAGAAGAAGAAGAATTGAAAACAATGTTGCAAAAGACAAATTGCTAAATGTGTGTTAAACATTGCTACATTTGCCACAATGTTATTGTTTTTTTCAAAGCCATCGCTGCGGATAAATGTGTTTGTGGAAAAGGTCTAAACTTATATCAGCCTAAGAACTGCAACAACTGATAGTATTGGGGTTTAGTAGAGCTAAAGGTAGATAAGGGGCATTTTTAATATTCTAAAATCCCCACTTGACACTCAAACCCTATGTTGTTAGACGATTCATTTGGTGTATCCACAACATGCGGTTTGGTTGAATATTAAGAGCGATATTGTGGGGGAAATGCCAGTCGATCAATTGGTCGAGTGTTCGAATCGAGGCCTTTCATTCGTTGTGGTGATTTACAGAAATCATTGTGACTAGCGTCATTCCTTTTCCAAGGATGAGCGTAAAAGCCGATACAGGAACGCAACAGGATGCCTATGGAGAACGATGTGTGAAGTAGCGGTGCGATATTGAATGATTGTTTGGTGCTTTAAGCCGCGTTCAACAACGCAACAGGATGCCTATGGAGAACGATGTGTGAAGTAGCGGTGCGATATTGAATGATTGTTTGGTGCTTTAAGCCGCGTTCAACAACGCAACAGGATGCCTATGGAGAACGATGTGTGAAGTAGCGGTGCGATATTGAATGATTGTTTGGTGCTTTAAGCCGCGTTCAACAACGCAACAGGATGCCTATGGAGAACGATGTGTGAAGTAGCGGTGCGATATTGAATGATTGTTTGGTGCTTTAAGCCGCGTTCAACAACGCAACAGGATGCCTATGGAGAACGATGTGTGAAGTAGCGGTGCGATATTGAATGATTGTTTGGTGCTTTAAGCCGCGTTCAACAACGCAACAGGATGCCTATGGAGAACGATGTGTGAAGTAGCGGTGCGATATTGAATGATTGTTTGGTGCTTTAAGCCGCGTTCAACAACGCAACAGGATGCCTATGGAGAACGATGTGTGAAGTAGCGGTGCGATATTGAATGATTGTTTGGTGCTTTAAGCCGCGTTCAACAACGCAACAGGATGCCTATGGAGAACGATGTGTGAAGTAGCGGTGCGATATTGAATGATTGTTTGGTGCTTTAAGCCGCGTTCAACAACGCAACAGGATGCCTATGGAGAACGATGTGTGAAGTAGCGGTGCGATATTGAATGATTGTTTGGTGCTTTAAGCCGCGTTCAACAACGCAACAGGATGCCTATGGAGAACGATGTGTGAAGTAGCGGTGCGATATTGAATGATTGTTTGGTGCTTTAAGCCGCGTTCAACAACGCAACAGGATGCCTATGGAGAACGATGTGTGAAGTAGCGGTGCGATATTGAATGATTGTTTGGTGCTTTAAGCCGCGTTCAACAAGTGTTCAGTTATATCACGGCGTTTCCTGGGTAAGTTACCAGTAATACTGGTTCATTTATCCCGACACCACAGTCGTAATGCTAACCTTGCAACCCTGAGCGCCAAGGAGGGCAGCCATTACACTAGCGGTGCGAGAAAACTAGGAAACGCATTTGTAGGTGAACTGGCAATTGTGTCGAAAACGGCGATCTATCTTTCATTCGACTATAGAGATAGCAGCAGCAATCCGAACCCCGACAATTAAGTCGTTAGCGACACTGGCTGTCCAGGGTTGTGAGTCTAAATCCCAATTTGCATGGCTGGCGACATGTTGTTAGCATATAACGAGGATTTCGATAATTCTTATCAGGGTGAATATACTTATTACTTGTCAGATGTCATGGGGACAAAGACCTCTGATTATTTTCCAAGGTCACGTTTCTGGTGTTGCTCTCGAAAATCACTAGTATATCACTCTGTCGTGCAATTTCTTTGAGACATAAATCTTTTACATTTTGTGAGCGCATAAAGAGGATTTTAAAAAGTCTTATCTTGGTTGATATATAAAGCACTTGTCAATGTCATGTTTCTGTTTTTACTCTCATTTAGCTCCTGAAAACCGATACTTTTTTGAATAGATATATTGTTTTGACTTGTACTTTTCTCGGCCAAGATTCTTTCCGACGTTTGACAAAATTCAAAGGGTTGTTGGTCTTCCGCTAATGGGCTAGTGTGGAAAAACGGCCAGTTGACTGCATGGGACTGTAGTGTGTTTTACGGATGGGAGAACGCCAGGAGATACACGGGTAGGTGATTTGGCCGCCGTGATATGACTCAAAATATGTTGAAAACGGCGTTAAAACCCAATTATTCATCATTATTCATGACACAAGGGTGGCTTTTCGGTACGAGGCTAAGAACATGCATGTTTTCCAAAAGCACTCCTCAAAGACTGCCGTGATTTAAGCTGAGACGACCATTTTCAAATAATCCCCTATAGTTACCTTGATCGAGGCCCGTTCTTCGTATCCCAAAGCATTTGGCCTGAGATTCCAGTCAACGGATTCGCAATACAAAGGATAGAAGGTAAAGTGAAAAAGGAATTGTAAGAATTCTGGTTTTAATTATCAAGTATGTATGAGAAAAAGCATAACTAATTAGACGTTCTGAAAATGTAGAGAACTGATGTTTCATAAAATAACTTTTGAAACAAACATCTTACCAGCGTCCTTTATGGAACAATATCTATAATGACACTCAGCATGGGCATACTATAAATACTTAAGTAAACAATCGATGAAATAAAACTGTTAATGAAAACTCTGTCGGTGAGACAGCAGCACGCACGATCTTTGTTTGTGTTTGCCAATAAAAACAAAACTGTTTGCCAATGAAAACAAAAATGTTTGCAATAAAAGACAAAACAAAAATATCTTTATATAGATCTATGTCAAATTCTTAACAACAACAATAAGATATTAAGTCAAAAATAAAAAATAAAAAACAAAACTTGACAGAGTAACATTCTCTTGCCTACTCCATCTGTAGATCAGCACCTTTAAAGACGTTTTATGGTTTGTTTTATTGGGATTGTACGCCGCTTTCAACATTATATCAGTTATATCACGGCGACAGTTCACTTATTCATGATCCCTACCTTTAAAGAAAGGCACCTATAATTGTTTAAAGCCATTATCGGCCGGGGCCTTCGACCCTCTGGCCAACTGAAGAACACTGCCTCCTACTTTCCCAGTTTAGCCTACTACTTCATTTCTTAATGAAAACCATGGCATACGTAAAAAATCAATGTTTGGAGAAAAGGGTTTCCTGAAACCATGACAGACCAACTGACTTTAGACGCCTTTCTAATTCATAAACTGTGAAAACATTGTGGAATAGTTTGCTCTGAGGGGGGCATATTCTCATATTTTTAAAAAAATAGTTTTCAACTGTGTTCATAAACAAGAGGGCCAAGATGGCCCTAAATCGATCACCTAATTGATAGTAAATTAGTAGCAAATATTTAACTGCAAATATCTGGGAAAATTTTATCAGGGAGTGCAAATGAAACTGCAAAGGAGTGGACACTTCTCAAGAAACAGCTTATCAGTAAAGGCCATTTATATCTTGAAATCTAACAAGAACTTTAATAAGAAGGAATTATAAAGTTTTTGTCATTTTGCACCTTTCCTGATGCCGCCTTGCTGCCCTGTTTTTCAACGAAATCAATATGGCTTCAACAGTTGATTTAGAGGGTCACTTAAGGAACATTTCTACCAAATTATCTTGCAATCGCACAAGTAGATTATGGAGGAAAAGGATTTTAAAATTTGGGTATTTTTCTCACTTTCTGATGCCGCAGCAACCAAAGTTATCAATGGAATTTAAATCTTTGAACAATTTTGAAAGAGGACCACCAAAGGAACATTCTTGTGATGTTTTGTGGAAATTGGTCTATTGGAATGGTAGGAGTTGGTTGTCATTTGTAGCTAAAAGTTCAATTTACCCTTTTTGTGATGACGCCTGGTTGATATGATTGTGTAACCAATCAAAACGGCTTAAACAAATTAAATAGAGGATCATTACAGTAAGATTCGTATTATATTTTCTTAAAATCAGACAAGCACTTTCATAAAAATGGAATTTTCAAATTTTGTCATTTTGCCCCTTTTCTGATGCCGCCTGACTGCCATGTTTTTCGACTAATCAGTATGGCTTGAACAATTTTTATAGAGGGTCACCCAAGGAACATTTCTACCAAATTATATTTGAATCTGACAGGCAGATTCGGAGGAGAAGATTTTTAAAGTTTGGACATTTTGTCCCCTTTCTGATGCCGCAGCAACCAAAGTTCTCATTGGAATTTTAATCTTTGAACAATTTTGAAAGAGGACCACCAAAGGAACATTCCTGTGATGTTTTGTGGAAATTGGTCTATTGGAATGGTAGGAGTTGGTTCTCATTTGTAGCTAAAAGTTCAATTTACCCCTTTTGTGATGACGCCTGGTTGCTATGATTGTGTAACCAATCAAAACGGCTTAAACAAATTAAATAGAGGATCATTACAGTAAGATTCATATTATATTTTCTTAAAATCAGACAAGCACTTTCATAAAAATGGAATTTTCAAATTTTGTAATTTTGCCCCTTTTTTGATGCAACCTGACTGCCATGATTTTCGCCCAATCAGTATGGCTTGAACAATTTTTATAGAGGGTCACCCAAGGAACATTTCTACCAAATTATATTTGAATCTGACAGGCAGCTTCGGAGGAGAAGATTTTTAAAGTTTGGACATTTTGTCCCCTTTCTGATGCCGCAGCAACCAAAGTTCTCATTGGAATTTTAATCTTTGAACAATTTTGAAAGAGGACCACCAAAGGAACATTCCTGTGATGTTTTGTGGAAATTGGTCTATTGGAATGGTAGGAGTTGGTTCTCATTTGTAGCTAAAAGTTCAATTTACCCCTTTTGTGATGACGCCTGGTTGCTATGATTGTGTAACCAATCAAAACGGCTTAAACAAATTAAATAGAGGATCATTACAGTAAGATTCATATTATATTTTCTTAAAATCAGACAAGCACTTTCATAAAAATGGAATTTTCAAATTTTGTCATTTTGCCCCTTTTTTGATGCAACCTGACTGCCATGTTTTTCGCCCAATCAGTATGGCTTGAACAATTTTTATAGAGGGTCACCCAAGGAACATTTCTACCAAATTATATTTGAATCTGACAGGCAGCTTCGGAGGAGAAGATTTTTAAAGTTTGGACAGTTTGTCCCCTTTCTGATGCCGCAGCAACCAAAGTTCTCAATGGAATTTAAATCTTTGAACAATTTTGAAAGAGGCCAACCAGAGGAACAGTCCTGTGATGTTTCACGGAAATTGTCCTTGGAGTTTGGGAGGAGATGATGTTTAAAGCTAAAAGTTAACACCGGACGGACGACGGACAAAAAGTGATCAGAATAGCTCACCTTGAGCCTTTGGCTCAGGTGATCTAAAAACAGACTGATGAGAAAGTATATATGTTTGCACAGACTCACCTGCGAAATAAGAGTACGAATATGCATTTAAACAGAGACATATAAACAAAAAAACATGTGATTATATGTCTCTGATTAAAAACCCTAATTCTGTTTGGGATCTTATTGCACATGCGCACATTGAAGACTCTCGCGAGCCCGTGCATCAGCAGTCTGTCAAATTTTCACTACAAGGAATTCATAATCTTTTGACAACAAAGAAGTAGAGTTGCATCGCCCTTTAGTGTTACGCAAATTTAATCAAATAATAATAATTGAATAGATTTGAAAACGTTGTGGCAAAATGAGAATTTGCTCATCTTGAGCAATTTCTCCTTTTGTCACAATGTTTTCAAAAGTCGTCTGCTGCAGAAGCGTTGTAAATGTTCACTGTATTGTAACAAGACGTCAGGCGATGCTAACACGGATGTTTAGGCTATTAACAAAGGCTTTGGCAAGATTGTTGGTGTGTTATACGAAAATCGTCGACTGTTTCTACTCTATCCATACTATTGGACCTGGCATTGCTTAATTAGCCCTTTCCCTCATATAGACGCTTTCTGACGCCTCTGCCGCAAACAGCTTTTTGAAAACATAGTGACAAAAGAAGAAATTGCACACAACGTGCAATTTCCCCTTTTGCCACAATGTTTTCAACTTTTTGTCATAGGTCATCCATTCAATTATATGGAGATTTTCTATGTTTTGACAAAATACGTTCAAAGTCGTCTGCTGCAGAATTGTCGTATGAGGGGAAAAGGGTTATCAAGTTACGAATACCATCCTGAACAGAATTCAAAAAATCATGATGATGTCAGCAACGATTTACAGTAGCAGTACCTTTGTAATGGTTTTTCAGGGACGCATTTTGACGTATTACCATATTTATTTGTACGACTCACTTCGTCGAGTAGTTCCATTCCAGTGTCGACATGCACGTTAACTGTCGCCTCAAACATCGCGTTACCGGGGACGGTTTCAAACACCACGAGGTATCTTTTGTGTTTCTCCTCTTCTGGTTTGGATATGAACTTATACAAGGTCCAGCGGTTCTCTTCTTCGCCACGAGCCGACAACCCTAGGGAGATTTGTTCAGCTTCGTGGACTTTCAGCAGAGAAAGTTCAGCACAAATGTGTTTATAAAGACCTAAAAGACTGTTTAATTGGTCCACAGCGAAAGTTGCGGTTTTTATAATTTGATCATCGGTTGGTTTCATTTTTGTTGACCCGTAACATGCGCAGTAATGTTCTGGAATGTATGCATCTGCGCATGATCTGGTACCCGGGATGGGTTTAAATAGACTGGTACCCTTTCTTTCTGTGTCAGAATCGAACTTAAGACTAGCGTCATCGTCCGGTTCAAAGTTATTATGCAAGATGGCTTTAATTGTTTCATGAAGATCAAAGTTGGATGTAAGTTTTTCGGTATTGTCTTCGAGGTTTTGCACGACATTGTTGTGTTTGGTTCGAAACGATTCGGGCGGTACGATGGACAAGAGCGGCATCCTTTCTTCGATTCTTCCGACGAACGTATTCCTAATATCATCAAGTCGCGAACCGTGATCACTGAAGAAGATCAGAAACGCGTTCTTCAGATGTCCATCGTCTTTTAGAAATTTTAATAAATTCACGAAATCTTCATCTCCGAGTTCTAAATAATTAATAAATTCGTGGCATATCTGAGTGAGCCATGAGAACGCAAAACGTCGCTTACCGCTATATTGTCTCACAAAACGTTTATAATAATTGGTTAGATGTGTATGAACAGGCTTGTTTCCAAAACATAGGGAAGACGTTTTCTTCAGGTTTATGTTGTTATACTCGAACGGAAGTAAAACAGATTTAAGTATTTCGGATGCAAGCCCGACTTTCTTCATGCCAAGCATCCACGGTCGCATGTAATGATCGGTTGGCTGATCCTTGAATCCACCAGCCTCTGCGTGAAACGTAGCCATATCTGGGTAATCCTCTGCGTACATCGTCGCATAGTTATTTTGAGAAAAATTACTCCATATAAATGGCACCAACGAGTCGATGTAAGTTTTCTTGTAATTAACTTTCGGCAAGTCATCTGTCCATGGCCGTTTTCCCGTTAATATCGGAAGCAAATTTGGGAAGGTGTTATCACCTACTTTCATGTACCCTTTAAATATAAATGCATTCAAAGTTTCCGTTAAATAGCGGTAGGTTTTCTTTAGTTTTCTAATGGCGGAAAGACGCGACGTGGAATCTATACCAAATAAGAACACACTGTAATGGGATTCATCCTCTGGTTTGATCACTTTGGTATCTAGCACCGACTTTGTGTAAATGCTCTCGTGTAAAGTATCATAAATTACATCACGTTGTGAATTTCTACATTTCACTTTAAAAAAGTCTCCAGGCACCAAGACTGAGGCTGTGAATTCGACTTCCTCTTCGAAATATACGGTATAGTCATCATTGTTTTTACGTTTAAGAAGACTGTATGCACATTTAATGGATTGGTGGCCATACACGGCCAATGCGCTGTCATTGAACCGAAGCATACCTTGATCAGTGACGTATAGGAGATCTGGAATGGGGCTACACTGAATTGGATCCGGGCTCCAAACGTATTTCATGACCGATTTATCCCAGGGATCTAAATCTGGGATGATGCACTGTTTGTTAACATTCTCGTTGATGAAAAGGAACCGTACGGGCATGGTGAGGGTCTGGTACAGGTAGTAGGTAAGAACCACGGATATTACACCAATAACAAACCTCTGGCGCTTGTCTCGTTTGCCATTGATTCGGACCCTGCATATGACTTTGAACAGGGTTCGAACCAGTAACTCTAGCAGTCTGTACGGCAACAGGACCAGTTCATACAACAAGGACAACATGGTCGGGTCTCCGTTTAACTGAAATGAAGTCATTAATCCGTGATGTGTTGGTTTTATTTGGGGGTTTTACGCCGTTTTCAACATTATTTAAGTTTCAACTCGGCGACAGTTCACTTATAATGCATGATCCCTGGGTAAATAAACCAGTACTAGGAAATGTGCCTTGCCCTAGGGCATTCGACCTTAACCGTTGCGCCGCTACTGGGGATCGAACCATTGACACCCAGTTCCAATTCCTGACGCTAACGGTTAATCACTGGGCCATAGCGGATTCCTTCATTGATCCATGGTCACGTGTATTAAGAGATACGTTCTACAAATAAAACGTTTTAAAAAAAGGTATATTACATGCTTTTCCACATGCACACAGCAGCCAGTTGCTTGGGAAGATTATTGTGTGGAGTACTGGTGTGAGAAAACCAGGAAATGCATGAGTAGGTGAACTGGCCGCCGTGATATAACTGAGAAATTGTTGAAAACGGCGTTAAACCCCAATCAATCAATCAATCAATTCCACATGCACACGTATTTTGATGCATCTGCAGCAGAGAACCTTTGAAAAACATTGTGTCAAAAGGAGAAATTACTCATGATTCGCCACAATGTTTCAGCAATATGCAGTAATCATACTTGACAGTGTATTTAAAGAATGGGATAACAGTCATTGTGTAAAAACAGCTAGTTGCATGGAAAGTTTCTGTATTAAGCCAGGAAACACGTGGGAAGGCCGGGATATGACTAAAATAGTGTTGAAAACGGCGTTGAACCCCAATCAACCAAACAATAATTTAATCATTTAAAGAGACGTTACATATGTCTGCATAGATGTGTTCAAAGTCTTCTGCTGCAAATGCTTTAACTGTGGGAAAAGGGTAAAGATGCCAGATCGAGATATATTTTGATTTCATACATCATATAACAAAATAAACTTGGGGGAAAAGGAAAACAACATATAGATCTCCCTTTTCCCACAATTGTAATACTACTAAGTTGTGTGTACTGTATAGCGGGAGACCAAAGCTCGATCCCCGGTCGGGTCATATGTTGACCCTTTTTGCTATAAATATGTATAACAACTGAATAGAGTTGAAAACATTGTTTTATTTAAAACCTTCGATTTTCTATATCTAAATTAATCATTGAGAAAAATAGACTGTCTTACTCAAATAAATAGTTACTTGTTCATGTATATAATTAAAAAAAACAAATATGTCGAATGCTCCTCGTCAGCAATTTCTCCCTTTGCCAAAATGTTTTAAACAGCCACCTGCGGCAGTTGTGTCAACAAGCAAATGGGAGAATGTTAAAAAGTGTTTTGGCTGGTACGTTGGGACAAAAAAGAATATTGGACGAAAATGACTCATTACTGCATACAAATGTGCTCTTTGGTCGATGATCGATCGATCGCATTACGACTGGTGCGCCGGTTTCAATAAAAAACATTAAAGCAGTGGGTAATGCTGGTAATTCCCTCAGGAATTGTCATGATATAATCAAGTTATAAAACTGAAATACTGCTTTTAAGTTCTAGATACTGTCAGAGCTCTTGATACTAAAGGTGCATAGATCTATGTCACATTCCAAAATCCTTATTTGACACTCAAACCCTGGTGGCAGGCCTATGATGTGGGTACTCAAAACAATCGTTTTATTGAGACAATTATTCTGACCATCCACAACCTAGGCTTTGGTTAAATCGTAAGAGAGATAATGATATTGGTGGGAAAATACCAATTTACTAGGGGATTTTTCATGCTATGATATCCTTATTCGTCACTTAAAGCCTATGTTGTGGGTACTTAAAAGAATCGTCTCAGCGAGACGATTCTTTTGAGTATCCACAACATAGGGTTCGGTAAAGTATTAAGAGATATTTTGATGACAGGACCAGTTCACTCCTCCTTATCTGGTCCTCTGAATGATTATATAATTCAGCCTTCGTCTGGCGATATGGATAATGGAGGTCCCATTGACACTTCGATTTAAAGTAGCATAGACATATAACTACTGGGGCTACGAGTCTAGCGTTTTGGTCGGACGATGCACTTGTGTCTATTTAACATATCCTCTGTTGAGACTGTGAGTATGCATGTTAAATTGTAGCATCATCTTAATCGTTATCGTACACCACGTATATATATGCAATAAGACCCGATATCGCTAGCCCTGGCTCTCACGTATAATAATACAAATCATAATGTATTAACAATATCCCTCTGATCTGTCTTATGCCACTATTGACAGTGTGTGTTGAAATAATACATTTCTCGCCTGTCAGTATGCCAGTAAGTGAAAGCACGATGGACAGGCTGATAGTCTAAATAATATATCGACGTTATATATTGCTAAAATGTAATAAGGATGCGAAAATTCTAAATATAAAATCGCATTCCGAGTACAGAAAAACCGAGACTAGACAAGACCGAGACCGCATGGAAGTGATCCATATATGTCTCCGTGCGAAAACACGCGACACAAAAATAATCAATGTTGGTTGATGCCACTGGTCAATAACTAAATTATATCGCATATATATATATACACACACAATTGATTCTTGAGTCGCTCCTGTTGCGGTGCGGATCATTTCAAATCATTTGGATTGATTGAATGATTGATTGATTGATTGGGGTTTAACGCCGTTTTTAACAATTTCTCAGTTATATCACGGCGGCCACTTCACCTATTTATGCATTTCCTGGTTTTCTCACACCAGTACTCCACACAACAATCTTCCCAAGCAACTGGCTGCTGTTCCATATAGACTTAGCCCATTGGTGGAAGACAAATGACGCATGTCGCATTGACTTTTGTCAATCCTCGGGAAGAAAGTTGGCCGAGCCGGGATTCGACTTCACAACCCCTGGATTGACAGCCCGCGTCGCTACCGACTGAGCTACCGGGGCTCGGCTCAAATCATTTGGACATGCAACTAGTGGGGCTTCACTTCTCGTTCTTTTTTTGGTCAGAAGATATACTATTTGGGTAAATTTATCACAAAGACTAGCAATAAAGACTCTGGTGAGACGGTGCGTATCAACATGCTCATCTGAGTCTTCACTAAACTCATATCTACGCGATAAACTCCACGGATTTCCAGGTGTTAATCATTTATTAGGGCATTTCAATAGAATAATTTGCTTACTTTCAACTTATTTATTTCACATCGATTGCGAATCAAGCTTTCAGCTTTAAATATATTAATCACACTCGATGTCTGCTTCCTATAGAGATAACCAGTACTCGCGCCGTTTGTGTGGACAGATCCCAACGTCACAACCCACTTATAACGGGACTCGAACCCGGGACCGTTGATTCGAGAGGCAGAAGTTTTACCACTATACCAATGTCTTAGCACTTCTTACTCTTTAAATCAATTCTAGTGTCAATATATGAGTTTTATCTATTTGTTTTCATTCATTTAGTCTAGATCTTATCTACGTCCCTGGTTTAGACGATATTTTTCTCTCTAGTCATTCAGAACAGACGACTAATTTTACTCTTTAATTTCCCCCAACTTGAGTCGTCTGCTGCACAGGCGTCAACCGGCACCCGAGTAAGTTGAAGGGATAAAAATACTATTTGTAGTCGTTGGTAATGCAAACACAGGCAGGAACTTTGATAAGAAAATCGATGAAGGTTTCTCAACTCAGATATATATAAGTATGTATTGATAAATCACTTAAACGTAAGATAACATAGCGTCCTGCTCTACCGGCATGCAGTCTAACGATATTTAAAACGTTCGATTAATCATTGAGAAAAATAGACGGTCTTACTCAATTAAATAGTTACTTGTATACATATATATATAATAAAAAAACAAATATGTTAAATAAATAACATGCGTCATACCCTATGTCAAAGTGAAAACTCCATCATAATTCACATCCAACGTGCATACACCGTGTTGAAATATTCAAGAAATCCATCATACTATGTGAGCTGCTTAACACACACTTTATCTGTGTAGACAATGGTGTGTACAACGGCTGTTCTAAAAATAGCTCCAGGACATGTATTTAAAGCTGTCCCTGTCAGATGATGCAACTTTGACTCTTAACCCTTTCCCTCATATAGACGCTTTATTACGCCTCTGCAGCAGACGGCTTTTTAAAAACATAGTGACAAAAGAAGAAATTGCACAATTCGCCTTTTGCCACAATGTTTTCCACTTTTTATCATAGGTTATCCATTCAATTATGGAGATTTTCTATGTCTTGACAACATACGTGCAAAGTCGTCTGCTGCAGAATTGTCGTATGAGGGAAAGGGTTAACTGTTATGATTAATTGTTTTGTTTGTTTTATTTGAATTTTACGCCATTTTCAACACACGTTCAGTTATATCACGGCGATGATTCGATAAGTCATGATCCCTGAACAAACCAGTACTACGTACGCTAGGAAAAGTGCCTTGCCCAAATTAAGGCACTTCGCCATAATTAACCGTTGTGCCGCGACTGGGGATCGAACTATGATTAAATGAGCCCATGCATAGGAAAAGGCA
Source organism: Serripes groenlandicus (assembly GCA_031761405.1). Lineage (NCBI taxonomy): Eukaryota > Metazoa > Mollusca > Bivalvia > Cardiida > Cardiidae > Serripes > Serripes groenlandicus. Next base: position 20,540,155 of record JASEVX010000006.1, read on the forward strand.
CCCGTTGACATTTATGAACAGTAAATTTATTTTGCAGATCAGGCTGTGCATCCGACCGCATAGTCTGATCAAGATTTACACTGTGCATATACTCACACACTAATGTTAGAATACTATGTCGAAATGAGAAGGAGCATATACTATACAGGCTGATCTGAACCTACACTGTTCAGAAAAAACAACTTGTACACTGGCTCATATTAGTATTAAAATATATGTGTGCGCCGAGATCGACTAAATGCTAGCACATCCCATCACTTGACAATACATAAATAGACTAGCTACACGTACTGGTCTGTGTACTGGTTAAATCAGACAAAAGTATCCTGTTCCAAAACTACTCTAGTGTAATTGTAAGAAAGCATTGTTGGGAAGATAGCTCCTTAAAGTTGTATTTCCGTTATTCATGTATCGTGAAAACTTGTGGAAGGCTAATGCATATGAGTAGTAGATTTTGTTTACAGAAACGCAAATCAAAGTGCGGAAAAACACTGTTCGACCAGGGTCCATTGTACGTTGCTTTAAGGAGAATTAACACCATCATTCAATTGTTTACATGCAGTTATAATCCCTTTAAGATGGAGATTTTTGAAGCCCAGAAAAGTAAATTGTATTTGTCAAAAAGAACAATACAAGAATGGGTATTTTACTAATAGTCCGGTGGCTTAGCAAAATTTTTGTGACACGCTGGTCCAAAGCACCAAAATTGGTACAAATGCTCCTTAGATGATACAAAATCATTCTGCAGGTATGTGCCCGACCTACGACTAACTATGTACAGTGAAGATTCGCGTTTACCTTTGCATGGGCAGAATCTCACCATTATTAGTCCGCCTTCACTTGTGGATAAGGCTCGTGTCTATAAAGATCTAAAAGTATAGCCAATTGTTTTCACATTTATATCCATTTATGTGATGTCAAAAACATGTTAAAATAATTGTTATGTTTATTGTGTCTCAATAACGTGTTTTCGATATAACAATGGGTCGGGGGGGGGGGGGGGGGGGGGGGCACTGCACAAACTATTTAAAGGGTCAGTGTATATAAACCGCCTCTGATGTGTAGTGTTTGAGAGTCCAACGCAGGTCGCGGGTTCGATCCCCAGCCGGGTCATACCAAAGACTTTCAAAATGATAGTGATGGCCGTCCTCCATGGCACTCAGGGTTGCGGGTTTAGCATTACGACTGACTGACTGGTGTCAGGATAAATGGACCAGACAAAAGTACTGGAAACTCACCCAGGAAATACCGTTTATGACCGAATTCCGTTTTGCAAGCGGTGCAAAACACCATTCATTCAATCAATCAATCAGAGCATATACTTTTCACTAGACTATGTACAAACGTACTTACCGCTGAATCAATAAAAACTGTTTCCCAGTGGGCTATTAGAGAAGTTTTGGCACTGTAGGCACGTGCCTACACATTTGTTCTCAAAATACTCCCAAAATGGAATGATTTGCGTTATCTGCTAAGTTTGGAATGCCCTTTTTTCCAAACGATTAAAAATCACGAAAATGTATACCACAAATTAGGAGAACATTAATTCGGTGCATTTAAATGTTCAGTCCCTTTTGTGTTTTGTATGTGTTTAGAAAATTGATTATTTTCCACAAATCGATAATCACATACACTTCGACGAATTCCTAATTGGCCACCATATAAAATATGATATTATGCGACATATTATCAATAAATCTAAAGTTTGGTTATTTTTGTATTGTACACACCAATCTATTGATTTACAGAAAGAAAACACGTATTTATGTACAAAATCATCCATGCGGAACGGTAGGTCCGAAAGTAGCCTATGTGCTCGCGTTCCTCGTGCACGGCATGGTAGTTGTCGTATTTGGTAGGAATGTATTCTTCGTGGATTGTCTTCTATGAAAAACAATAAATATGGCGAGAATGCGCATTGCAGAACGCGCTCAATCCGTCGGAATGGTTCGTACCGGCACCACCATCAGACAGGTATGTTACGCGTCGTTATAACAATAACACGAGTGGTCAACCATACGATACCTGTGTAATACGTGATTTGATCTTGCAGTTTTTGTTTTAAGGGTGTCCATATTAGTTTGTTCCCGTGATCAAATTTCAATGAAGTTGTGTTTTACATATTGGGAATAAATTGTATTAAACTTATATTTGGTTATTTGTATTTTTCTCCGAATACTTGTCCTACAATATGATTAAAACTAGGTGGCCAATTAGAAATTCGTCGAAGTGTATGTTGACACACAATGTTCAATAAGATAAATTTAAAAAATAAAATCTATATTTAATCCACTACTTCTGGGCTTCAGGCAGTATGTTGCAAATGAAGTTTAATTTATTGGAAATTGAGAGATGAAAGGGTCGGTGATTTGACTTGCCGAGCTTTACATTATTGCTTATATATTTGGATGTTGCTTAACACGTTTTGACCATAGTAGTTTAGTACACACCTTATAATGCCAATAAACAAAATGCTCTATTTAACATATTTTTTTATACATTTATCTCAAAGCATATACCCGTAACTATGAAAAATAAATCTGTAAGAATTACTTTAAAAGTCTAGTAAAAAACATGTAACATATCTATCCATAAAATGAAAGTGTAAAACTGAATGAAGTTGCATATATTGTGGCAGTGACCTAATTTTTAGCTCTTTGCTTGTAGCAGGTACACTATATGCATACTAACCAACCTGTTCTTATCTCATGATTGAAAGTGGGAGATGTGAAGGGAGAGATTTTCTTCGCGATGATTTTCACAATAGACAATTACACAATAAAACATAGTTAAATGATAATTGGCTCTTTATGAGAACTTCATTTATTTGCCACAGAAGTATTGTGCTTAAGGTGCTGCAAAATGCGTTTACATGTAAACAATGGTTTAAAGCAGGGTCATAGTTAGAACCTGGAATCAATAAACAAACGCGACCGTGTTCGCTTAAGGGAACACAATACTTTCATTCTTGTAGTCATCCTCATCCTGTTTAAAACAAACTAACCATGATAACGAACCCAGCTCGGGATCGATGTTTCTATTCCCTGCCTAGTTTGGGGCAGAAAAATGAAGACGAAACGAAAGATGACAAAAACATTCTTTTATCTTACATCAGGAATAACATAGTTGGCAGAAACAAGCAATTTAGCGGTCCATTCGGATTGAGAGAAGGTTTGTTATTGGTTTTCGCGAGTTACAAGTGTTGTGTAACCTCAGAATTGAAATGCGAAACTGACAATTAATTAACCAGTTATGTGAAACATTGACTAAGTTTGCATCCACCAAAAAACATCTTTGTCAATGGGACATAACAACACTATTTAACAGTTTGCATCCAATAAAAACCAAGGGTTCTTCTCCGAGTTGGAAAGAGCTAGGGAGTAGTGTATCACACTCGGACTCCTTGTATCTAACTATGTATCTTTAACTTATCTGCACTTGTCAGATGGTTGTACATGTCTAGGTCCCCAATAGGGGTTTGACATTAGTGTAAGATAGAACCATTGTGCCACTGAATTCGCAGGTTTTATCATCTTTGATTTTTAATGAATTCATGAATGCTTAAATTATTGCTTACGGCCAAGCAGTCCACATATGCCATAAGGCAGTGTCCGACAAATCCATTGCCCGGAGCCCGCGGGCTACCACAATAATTGCCCGGGCTACTGTCATTTTCAAATGAAAGCCCGGCGGGCTACTGTTTATTCCCGTGTCTGGTAGCCCGGCTTAATTACTTACACACATGTCGTGTATAAACAGTGACTGTATGTTACATGCAAAAACACTCGCTGTGACCATAAACAAATCAATATCAGTAGGCGGAGTTACCAACCTGTCAGATCGAGTGGTTTCAGCCAACCGAATCGCTTCAGTAATAGTCAATTAACGTGATATATATACCCATTACGGCGGTCCAATCATTAGTGACTATTGTTCCCTGGTGTTAATCCATGAATGATTGCGAATAACCAATGAAATTCAAATATTCCCTTAAACGTATTTTGATCCATATTTCTACTTTCGGTATGCGATGTTTGCAAACTGGTGCAGACCGGTTCAGAAAGACGGAGAAGAAAATTGTCACCATGCAGAAACTAATAAAATAAATTCGATCCAAATATTAAAGACAATACAATTCGCCCACTTCTAGATCTTATCTTGTTGTTAATCAAATATGAAACACCTTCATAATCGACATAGTATGCGATATGTCAAAGAAAATGTTTGGGATGAAATCTATAATGAATAATAAATGCCCAATCACGGCTTTGTTTACCAAAATTAATTAGCATAACCGGCGGGAAAAAAAATCATATGACTTAATAATTGCGATTTCATTGGAAGAAATGAGAAATTGGGTCAATGACGTTAACGACCCGACGACCCCGATGTTTACATTCAACGCTGTTTACCGATTTCAAATTCTCAGTAGGGAACCATGATTAACATTGCGCAATTATCAAAATGGCGGCTATGTTGTGAATAATACCGTTACACATGAAACAAATTTAACGTGTTACATGTGTTACGGTATTATTCGAGTCATTGTTTTTGACAATATTTTATGATTTAACCCTTTCCCTCATACAACAATTCTGCAGCAGACGACTTTGAACATATTTTGTCAAAAAATAAAAAATATAATGGATAACCTATGACTAAGTGGAAAACATTGTGGTAAAAGGAGATATTGCTTGTTTTGATCAATTTCTTCTGTTGTCACTATGTTTTCAAAAAGCTGTCTGCTGCAGAGACGTCAGAGAGCGTCTATATGAGGGAAAGGGTTAATAACTTCATTGAACCTGATAAATTTGACTTTTGGTTAATAAATTTGAATCTTATTTAATATGTCGTTCTTTGTAAAACTGACACTCGTATCGTATGCCCTGTTTCGGTGAGGGACCTAAATCGGTGACCTCCAATTTGAAGAGTTTATACTACATCTTTTGATTTTTTGGTCTCAAGTTTAAACATTTCTGTCACTATCTTTTGTAAATATGGATAAAATACATACATTTTATGCAGAATATTTCAAATAACCTAGTGAAAAGTAATCTTGAAAATCTTTAGTACCAATTTTCTCCTATATGTTAAATTAAGCTCTACCAAAAAGTCTTTTTTCCAAATTTCATTATACCCCCAAAAAACAAAGTTTTAGGGGGGTATATAGGAGTCACTGTGTCGGTCGGTCGGTCGGTATGTCGGTCGGTCGGTCGGAAGCCATATTTTGTCCGGACCATATCTTAACAATGCAACATAGGATTTGAACGAAACTTCATAGGATGATACAACACATTGAGAGGAAGTGCGGTGTACAGGAACCATAACTCTATTTTATCTAAATACAAAGTTATTGCCCTTTGTTACTTTTTCTTATTCGTAGAGTCTTGTCCGTAGCATAACTTTAAAACTAATTGTTGGAATTTAATAAAACTTCATAGGATGATACAACACATTGAGAGGAAGTGCAGTGTATAGGAACCATAACTCTATTTAATCTAAATAAAGAGTTATTGCCCTTTGTTACTTTTCCTTGTCCGGAGAATTACTTAATAACTAACAGATGGAATCTAATAAAACTGCATACAATGGTAGAGCATAATCAGAGGAAGTGCAGTGTACAAGAACCATAACTCTAATTTACATAATTACAGAGTTATTGCCCTTTGTTACTTTTTCTTATTCGTAGAGTCTTGTCCAGAGCATAACTTTAAAACTGATTCTTGGAATTTATTAAAACTTCATAGGATGATACCACACATTGAGAGGAAGTGCAGTGTACAGGAACCATAACTCTATTTAATCTAAATACCGAGTTATTGCCCTTTGTTACTTTTTCTTGTCCGGAGAATTACTTAATAACTAACAGATGGAATCTAATAAAACTGCATACAATGGTAGAGCATAATCAGAGGAAGTGCAGTGTACAAGAAACATAACTCTACTTTACATAATGACAGAGTTATTGCCGTTTGTTACTTTTTCATATTCGTAGAGTCTTGTCCGGAGCATAACTTTAAAACTAATTGTTGGAATTTAATTAAACTTCATAGGATGATACAACACATTGAGAGGAAGTGCGGTGTACAGGAACCATAACTCTATTTTATCTAAATACAGAGTTATTGCCCTTTGTTACTTTTTCTTGTCCGTAGAATTACTTAATAACTAATAGATGGAATCTAATAAAACTACATATAATGGTAGAGCATAATCAGAGGAAGTGCAGTGTACAAGAAACATAACTCTACTTTACATAATGACAGAGTTATTGCCGTTTGTTACTTTTTCATATTCGTAGAGTCTTGTCCGGAGCATAACTTTAAAACTAATTGTTGGAATTTAATAAAACTTCATAGGATGATACAACACATTGAGAGAAAGTGCAGTGTACAGAAACCATAACTCTATTTAATCTAAATACAGAGTTATTGCCCTTTGTTACTTTTTCTTGTTTACAGAGTTATGGCCCTTTTGTTGGTCGGTCGTAAACCATATTTTGAGTCAAGGTGCTGTTTTGGGGGTATTTATCATCTTCAGTGATATATCTAGTTTTATTTAACTGAATGCTGCACTTCAGGTCTTTTGCAACACAGTCATGTTATTTGAAATGGTCATTACCCTTAAATCATGTACATGGTGTGCTCTTAATATTATGCTTGTACAGAAGTAGAAAACAAAAATAATCATAAAACACTCATTGGCATCCGCGATATTTCGGGCTACCAGCTTCCAAATCTGGTAGCCCAGTGGGCTACCAAACAATTCTGAAATTTGTCGGACACTGCATAAGGGTCTCTGGGTCACTATTTAATAAGGGAATAATTACATGTGGATCAGCAGACACTTTTAACCCTTTCCCTCATATAAACGCTTTCGGACGCCTTTGCAGCAGACAGCTTTTTGAAAACATAGTGACAAAAGAAGGAATTGCACAAAACGTACAATTTCTCCTTTTGCCAAATCCATTCAATTTATGGAGATTTTCTATGTTTTGACAAAATACGTTCAAAGTCGTCTGCTGCAGAATTGTTGTATGAGGTAAAGGGTTAATTGGTCACCAAGCATAGATCTGGAGGATCCATAAGCGAGACTCATGAAACCCCTTATTGTCATGTTGCGAATCTTTGTATGTCTCTTGTTATATTCTCTGTGTGACTCATACATCTGCTATATTGTAATTAGCTTCCATCAATATGATTCTTTTAAGTACCCACAATGTAAAAGGTAGACTGTCAAGGTCAAATAAAGACTTGAGTATTGAGTCTAACTACCATTTTGTCTAACTGATACTATAGAGTAAATAGGGTAGAGATTTCGTCTAACTTATCGATTATAGTATAATATAATCTATATCAGGGTGAGTGCATTTAATACACTCACCCTGTTATAGTGAAAGACAACAAACAATTTCAATTAGCTTGAACATTTTATGATTTTAATTTGTAATTTTAATTTGTATTTGTTAATATTTACAGTAAATGTTCAATACATCCCTCGGAGATTTTGTCCTCAATGTTTTCAATCATTTTCCCACAAATTGTATTCTCTTTTTTATTTCCTAGCTACTTGTTTATTATAATTATTTCCTACCTACTTGTTTCTTATAATTATTTACATATTTGTAACAGAACATAGCAACATTTTATAGAACAGAATACTCTTTGAGGTATACAAAGTACACAGTCAAATTCATTGACAAACATAAATACATATACAAAACAGGGCCTGCTCTGGGTTGAATTTTTCTTTCGCCACATTGAAATAAAGGTCGCCACTTTTAAATTTTAGGAGCCACTTTTAATTTTAAGGAGCCATTCATTTTCGCCACTTTTGACAAATATTTTAGCCATTTGTTCGCTGCTTTTCTTTAATTTCAAGAGAAGAAATATTTATATGCAATCTCATTAATGGGTCCATATTTGTGTGTACTCGTCCATAATTAAATAGATTTTTCCCAATCAAAAATGACAAACTTACATTGTCATTAAAAATCATGAAAGGTATACGTCGATCGTTTAAACCTGCTTCAAAAAGCGTGCCGATATATTTAATGCATCTATAATTGCCAATTATCATATGTACGGCCTTTAATGTATCAATATCGCTCAGAGTTGTTGGTCAGTCGGATTAAAAGGCTGAATTAACACTTCACAACAATACAACAAGTGTGAAATACACAAGCTGTCAAAATGATAAAAACGGGTGTCTTAAAAATGTTGTAAAGTGGTCACTGGTTCCCGACATTGAATCACATGGCAGAGCATTATCTTAGATTAACGGAACCAGTCACTGTATGTCGTAAACTGATACCCAAAACAGGTAAATGTTGATGATAAACCCTTTCGCCACTTACATTCGCCACTCATGAAATAGCTTCGCCACTTTAAAATAATGTTCGCATTTGGCGAAAGTGGCGAACGACAGCGCAGGCCCTGTACAAAATATACAGGCATGCGGGTTTGAAATTATCATTTCTCATTGTGAATTCTGTCTCAACTGGTTTATCTTTTATAGACAGAGCTTGTATGTAACCTTTTCCATGTTTTCGACTCTGACAATCAACATTGTGGGAAAAGAAGAATTCTGGAGAATAATGTCAATGTGTTTTACAACCTTTTCCAAGCTTTCAACTCAATCATGATTACGGGATTAGAATAACTATATCACATTCAGTCACTCGTCAAATATTGAATCATTATAGGAAAAAGAAAGGTCATTCAAAAATAAGCTTTGGGCTCCTTTTCTTACAATAGTTCCACTCTTAATATATATTGACATAACAGGTACAATAGAAAACATTTATTTTTTTAATAATTAATTAACACAACTCAATTAGAAGTATGCCGTCAATCATTTACGTAACTATTCAGGTCAAACAGTCGACACAAAAGTCGGCAAACATTTAATTGAAATAAAGTGCAATAAGCTATATAATTGAAAATGTTATGACAAACAACATTAGCTAGGTAACAAATTAATAAAACCATCATATTGACGAAATTAACTTTTCTGGAACACATGTTTTTTTCAAGTTTCGTACATTTACAAATCCTATTCTATTCTGTAATGTAATGAATAACAACATATTATTAATATATATAACATTATAAGAACACATTGGACAATAAATTGTTAGTAATACTTATTAATTGATTTGAGTCTATAAACAATTATAATAATAAGCTTCTAAGTATATATTACATATAAGACACAATAATCCTCCTTATTTATAAGTTAGACGAAATCTCTACCCTGTTTACTCTATAGTATCAGTTAGACGAAATGGTAGTTGGATGAAATCTCCAACATCCGGGGAAAAGACCTAGATGACATGTAGATGTGTAATTAATGAATGCATTTCATTCTACAATTTCAGCGGTATATTTGGACTACACAGCCTCTGGCAAGTAAGATATTTTAAACTTTGAATAAATGCAATTTGCAAAGAAATAAAACTGGAATCAACCAAAGTTTATTATATTCTCAATCTTACTTCTGAGATGTTTATATTTTTTTTCAAATCTTTTGAGAAAAAAAAGCATAGAATTTTTGTTGGCAAACTTTCATCTGATAGATAACTTGTAATGCCTCTGCTGTAGATGACTTTTGAAAAAATCATGTAAATGGATTAAATACTCCCCCTCAATAATTGCTCCTTTTGTGAAATTGTTTTCAATTACATATATCATATATACATCAATTTCAAAAGTCATTTACTGCGGATGAGTCAAGATAGTTCTGTAAGTAGTAAAGGGTTTAGAGATTTTAAATAAAGCATGTATTTCATGCTTTCAGATACTTTTATGACCTTCAAACCCTATACTGTGGGTACACAAAAGAACCGCCTCACTGAGATGATTGTTTCGACTTTCGAGTATCCACAATTAAGGGTCTCATTGGTTATTAACCCTTCCCTCATATGACAATTTTGCAGCAGATGACTTTGAACATATTTTGTCAAAAAATAAAAAAAAACCTCTTTAATTTAATGGATAACCTACGGTTTAAAGTGGAAAACATTGTGGCAAAAGGAGAAATTGCACGTTTTGTGCAATTTCTTCTTTTGTTACTGTGTTTTCAAAAAGCCGTCTGCTGCAGAGGCGTCAGAAAGCGTCTATATGAGGGAAAGGGTTAAGAGGGAATTACTCCGCAAATATCTTTTTTTTTATTTTTTCTTATGTAAACCTCTGGGTTTGACCTTTTTCCATTTGCTGGCTCTTTCTGATGTGTCTGCAGCAGAAGACTTTTGAAAACATTGTGTCAAAAGGATAAATTGCTCAAATTTCTCCCTTTTATAAATAGATATTATTTTATTTTCTAACTGATGTTTCAGGCCTTTTCCACGTTCAACCTATCTGCAGCAGACGACTTTGGAAGCATTAAGGCGAAATCATTTTTGAAAAGAATTGAAAACAATGTTTTTAAAAAGTTGTCTGTCGCAAAGGCATCTGTATGTGGGAAAGGGTTACTGGTAAACTGTTCTACTTTCAGGTCTCTATCGTTTATAGAGGACTACATAAGAGACCAGGTGCTACCTGAATATGGGAATACTCACACCACCTCCAATGTCACCTCACTTCAGACAACCCTCTACAGACATGAAGCAAGGTAAGACTTGAACCTTTTAACCTTTTCCCACATGTAGACTTATTTTGATTAATTTGATTACAAACAACATTAAGTTTAAGCGTCAAATAAGGATTTTTGAAAGTGAAATATGCACCCTAACTAGAGTTCTGTGAACCTGTCCATGGGAAAAAGGTTGAAGTTAGCATTACTGATCTATGTACTGGCTAAGATCAACCTGGACATCTCAAGGGCTTGGCATGAAACGGTTGTAACTTAAAACCTATTTTGAAAAAACTGGTTTAGGGGCAATTTTGACCCCTTTGTAAACAATGCAAATTTAGGTACCATTGCTCAGAACGAGCAATGGCACCTAAATTTCCATTGTTTACTAAGTAAAAGGATTTAATGCTTATAAAGACTGTATGGCGGGGTGATTAACCTTGGTAAAAAAAATACCCATTATAGTTACAACCGTTTCACGCCAAGCCCTCGAATTCTGCTCTACCTTATCAGAATCTTCAAACATTTACAGAAGCTTCTAACCATTTCTAAATGCCACCTTGCGATATTATGTAGATCTATGCACAACCTGAATTGGATCTATATCGTTCACAAAAACCAACTCATACCTTTCAATGAACAGACTCATTTAGATAAACATTCGTCTACTACAAAAATGAATACTTCACTCTGAATCAATAGAAGATGAAATTGAAAATATTTAGACAAAAATGTATTAGATATCTTTAAATGATAGTATAATAATTGAATCAAATTAAAAGCACTAAGGCAAATGGAGAAATTGCTTAAAATTGAGCAATTTATTATTTTGGCCGAGTTTTTAGCTCACCTGTGCACGAAGTGCTCAAGGTGAGTTATTGTGATCGCCCTATGTCCGGCGTCCGTCGTCCGTCAACATTTTCTCCTCTGTAACCGTTTGGTCAACTAGGATGAAACTTCACAGAAAGCATCCTCTCAATGTCCTCACCAGAATTCCTTAAAATTTTTGGGATCCATGCAGAATTCTGGTTTCCATGGCAACGAAATGAAAAAAACTTCAAAATTCTTAAAAAATCTTCTTCTCCAAAAGTGTTAGGCTGATTTTCAAATTATTTTGTAGAAATGTTCCTTAGGTGACCCTCTATCAGATTCCTTCAAGCCATGTCGATTGGTCGAAAAACATGGCCGCCAGGGGGGGCGGGGCTATTTTGCCTTATATGGCTATAGTGCAAACTTAAAAAATCTTCTCCTCCGAAAGTGTCAGGCCGATTTTCAAATTATTTTGTAGAAATGTTCCTTAGGTGACCCTCTATCAGATTCCTTCAAGCCATGTTGATTGGTTGAAAAACATGGCCGCCAGGGGGGGCGGGGCTATTTTGCCTTATATGGCTATAGTGCAAACTTAAAAAATCTTCTCCTCCAAAAGTGTCAGGCCGATTTTCAAATAATTTTGTAGAAATGTTCCTTGGATGACCCTCTATCAGATTCCTTCAAGCCATGTTGATTGGTCAAAAAACATGGCCGCCAGGGGGCGGGGCTATTTTGCCTTTTATGGCTATAGTGAAAACTTAAAAAATCTTCTCCTCCAAAAGTGTCAGGCCGATTTTCAAATAATTTTGTAGAAATGTTCCTAGGATAACCCTCTTTCAGATTCCTTCAAGCCAAGTTGATTGGTTGGAAACTATGCCCGCCAGATGGCGGGGCTTATATAGCTAAAGTGAAAAAAAAAATCAGGTGAGCGATTCCAGGGCCATCATGGCCCTCTTGTTCAAAAATTGTCTGCTGCAGATGCATTTAAAGTTGTCTACAAATAAGAAAGGGTTAACCGTAGTATCTATTGATAGGGACATTGTACGAAATGCAGCCCATGCCGGGGAACATGATGCTGTGATATTTGTTGGAAGTGGATCTACTGCTGCGGTTCACAAGCTGATTCATGCCCTCAATCTCAAGAGCCAACCCGCCCCGGTAAGCAACCTGCTTTATTCAATTTTCTGTTTTATCCGAAACTCTTGATAGCATGTGTCCTAGGTTTGATCAAGCTTGTGGTAGTCTTAGTTGAATGCCATTGAGCAATGTTCTATCACTTCCCTTATATTTGTCACCAGGAGGTCACGGATTTGTGTGCAGTGGCCATGATATAATAGAAATATTGTTAAAACTATAAAAGAAATAGTAATTGATTAATTTGGGTTAACGGTAACCAGTTTACTGGCTCTCTGACACCAGTACTCTATTCAACAGTCTTTCCAAGTATTAACGTTATTATTACCCATGTGTAAACATACCGAGGGCTTGGCGTGAAACGGTTGTAACTAAAATTGGTATTTTTTTACCAAGGTTAATCACCTCGCCATGAAGTCTTTATAAGCGTTAAATCATTTTTCTTGGTAAACAATGTAAATTTAGGTGCCATTGCTCGTTCTGAGCAATGGCACCTAAATTTGCATTGTTTACAAAGGGGTCAAAATTGCCCCTAAACCAGGGTTTTCAAAATAGGTTTTAAGTTACAACCGTTTCACGCCAAGCCCTCGAATTACTTACCTCCCTCTGTATTCTTGTTAAGGATCCATATGAAAACTGCTTTACAGAAGTTTCTTGAAACTTTCTATGACTTATTGGCTAACAGTGCAGAAATCAAATTGGCGGATGCGCTTGCTGATCTGGACCCTCATTGTTATTTGCAGAGTGCAGCTTGTATATCGAAAGATGTTAGGGTTTGTAAAAAGGACACCTCAACAGGATAATTCAATTTTAATCCAACAATAATTATTTGTTTTTAGGTTGTGTTTGTTAGCCCCTATGAGCACCATTCAAATCTTCTGCCATGGAAGGAAGTTGGAGCAAAGGTGAGTTTTGTATTGAGAAACAAAGGGATCACTTCTGTCTCCTGATATCTATTTTGAACACATTGGCATGTTACTAATGTTTTCCTTTAATCCTTACGCCCATACATCAAGACTCAGCAGACGACTTTGAAAACATGTTGGCAAAAATAAGAAAAATCTCTGGAAACGAAAGAATAATGACTGAAAAGAGGTGAAAACATCTGGAAATGAAAGAATAATGACTGAAAAGAGGTGAAAACATTGTGACAAATAAAGAAATTGCTCATTTTGAGCAATATCTCCTTGTGTCACTATGTTTTTAAAATGGGTATTTGTGAAATATGCTATTTTGAACCAAGTGTCTGAATGCTGCCATGTCTAATTTGTGTTTTTCCCAAATGTTCAATAAAGATTCCCAATCAGAAGTTTCCAAAATTTCGAGAGAAAAAAAAAAGTAACAGTCATTTTTCTTACATGAACATGTCTATTTACAGAGACTTACAATCCAGGTTTATAATATCAGTGTCCCGGTACCATAGTATCCCTTAATTATAATTAATGGAAAAAATTACCATTTTTGTCCAAAAAAATACCAATTCAACGGGTATAGATCATATTCACAAAACACCTGAATCAAACCCTGTGATCCTTTATATGATACCAAAGTTAAGATGTTCATATATTATGATCATTCTCTGAGGCCTCATAGATTAAAAAACAAAAGGGAACTTGTTTCTTTTATCCACAATATCTCTTATCATCCAACCACCGCCTTGTTGGTGTAGTGGTAGAGTTTCTGCCTCGGGTGCGCGAGTTTGTGGGTTTGATTCCCATCAAGGTCTTATCAAAGACTTTAAAAATGGTAGTAATGGCTGCTCTCCTTGGCGCTCAGAATTGCGAGGTTAGCATTAGGACTGACTGGCTGGTGTCAGGATAAATGGACCAGAAGTACTGGAAACTTACCCGGGAAACGCCATGATATGACTGAAAACTTTTGAAAGTGGTGTAAAATACCAATCAATCAATCGTCATCCGATGTCAACTTTTTGTTGTGGATACTCAAAAAGTCATCTCATCTGGACGATTATTTTGAATAATCGCAACATTGGTTTCGGATGTCAAATTTATAAGAGTTTTAAATCTGAAAATGAGATTCACTCCTTGTTTAGAGGTGTGATTCTACAAGTATGAATATAATAGACAGTTTTAATAGTTATAACTAATTTTTTCTATTGCAGGTTTTGCGGGTAAAGGCTGATGAGCAAGGACAAGTAGATCAAGCTCACTTGTTAGACTTGCTAATTGTAAGTCTGAGTCTTTTACAAGCTTGTTTGAATGTGCCAATGTCAGGACAAATTTACCAGTAGAAACTGGTGTTTTTACTTGAAAATATTGAACATTATTGTAGTAGGATTGAAATATTTATTCATGCACTGATATGTTTTGTTGAGGTTTAAACACTATTTTTTTTACAATATTTGAGTTATATCATGGAGACTAAAAAATTGAAAGTGTAATTTTGGTTAATGAGCAATTACCCTGAACAAGAAAGTTCTCCCTTTCCAACAATGTTTTCAAAAGTCATCTGTTGCTAAGATGTTTGTACCAGACAAAGTGTAAATCAGTCACTTTTTTATTTACAGAAATGGAAGGACTGTGGTCGTCAGCTAATCGGTTGTTTCAGTGCTGCGTCCAACATAACTGGAATACTTGTAGACGTCAACTCGATTAACATCTTGCTTCACAAACACGGGGCCCTTGCATTCTGGGACTATGCCACTGCTGCCCCCTATGTGCAGATTGATATGAACCCGGTCTCTTCAAGGTTAGATCATTAAGTTATGAGTCAAGTTTTGTCTAAACTTATTCATTTTAAATTGATTGTGAAGTCAGTTGTAACAACCTATATATTAATCACTTTCAATGTCTGTATACTGGATACTTTTCCAGTTCTCAAGCCCGTTTTGGCTGATCCAGAACCTTGACCCTAGTCTCATGGAAATCGAGCCAGGGTCCTTTAAATCATGAGACAAAAGTAAAATTATATATGAGCCATTCCGCGAGAAAACCAACATTATGGACTGCGTAATGAATCAATCCAGATCAGCCTGCGCAGTCCACGCTGGCTGACCCGGATAGACACTTTTCGCCTCCTGTGGATTTTCTGTTTCAGGAATCATTACCCTATACCTTTTTCCTCCTGAGACTGAATGTGTCGGCCCAGATCAGTCTGTGCGGACTGCGCTGGCTCAACTATTTTGGTTTTCTCGTGGAACGGCTCATATGAGATACATCAGGCAGAAAGTTTTTTATTAAAATCCCTATTTAACAGACGTATGGGATTCAAGTGAATTGAGCTACAATTCTAGCTTTTTATCCAAAACTACATCTAAGGCTTGTCTAAGGGTAGGGGAAAATATTAATCGAGACTCTTCATTCAAATTCCTTTTGTCCTTTTGCCAAATTGTTTTCAAAAAATGTTCAAAATGAATCTGAATGTAGGAAAATGTTGAATGAGTTTGTTTTTTTGGAAAAAATTATGATATGATGAAATATTTATGTTTATTTCAGTACTGACCAGCCTTACATGTATAAAGATGCCGTTTTCATATCTTGTCATAAGTTTGTGGGTGGAGTACAGACTCCAGGTGAGTACAACCTACATTCAGAGGTCAAAATCAGGAGTAAATGGGTCCTTCTGACGGTCTAGTAGTCAAGTTATGGTGGAGTAAATTGTTCCCCCAACTATATGATATCCCTGTTATGACCCAACTAAACTCTATGAAGCAGTTTGGAAAGGTGTACACTAGAAGGTACAACCATTTAGGGTTTTATTGTTTAGCAAGAGAGATATTGTGGTGCACAGATAATTTAAGTCCTCGCTAGAATCTGTCGGGGATTTGAAACCAAAGGTCTTGGATTTGGTCCCCAGTGACAGCGAGCATGATGCCCTTGGGCAAGGCATATTTCCTAGCCTAGTACTGGTTTTATTTACCCAGAGATCATGAATCAGTGAACTGACCCCCTGAAATAACTAAATGATGTTGAAAAAGGCGTAAAACCCCAACAAAACATAAAAAATGGTCTCTATCAAGGCCTATGCTTTCAATTTTAGCAAATGTATGCCCCTTTTTGTATCGCCTGCCTTTGTCCTGAAAATTCTGTAAATTACTGTCATAGGATTGACATATTTGATAACCCTTTCCCACATACAGACACTTTCTGAAGCCTCTGCAGCAGATGACTTTTAAAAACATTGTGAAACTCCTCTGTTGTTTGTCAAACCTTCACATTTTGGCAATTTGGAAGGAGACCCATCTGTCCCAGCCAGCGGTCTTGTTTGGATAAGAAGATTTAGGTAAAATCTTTATTGTTGTTCTAAGGGTGTTAAACAAATTATCTTCAAGTTCATTTAAATAAGTCGCATCTCTTTGGTCAGCAATTAAGCAAAATTATGTTCCTTATTGAAATTTTATGGAAAATGTAGCTGTGTAAAATCCTGTCTCTGACTCCTTTTGATATTATTTTTTCCAGGCATATTGATAGCCAAGAAATCGTTGTTTAGAAACAATACACCAGGTGGATGTGGCGGTGGATCTGTTTTCTATGTAAGTACCATAGTTGTAGTCAACCTTTTTGTGCATGTTAACGTATCTGTAGCAGACTTCTTTTGAAAACCTTTAATAACTTACTACATATAATTTAGTTTATAAAAATTATTCATCGTATTTTTGACTAATTCATGTTTTCAAAATCCTGCGGATTTGTTCTAAACATTCAAGATGATATAGTTGAGTAGTTATACGTTTAACTTGAACTTGAAGCCGTTCACTCCATAATGGGTTTAAATATTAAATAAACAAATGATATACCATGTTCATTTGTTTTTAAAAAAAAATGAAATTATGAGTACATATAAGTTATTCATTACTGGAACATAATATTTCACGATTATTTCCAAAATTATTCTCTTTAATTTCCTTTCAAGGTAAGACGAGATGATCACCGCTATTTACAAGAACCGGAGTTGAAGGAAGAAGGTGGAACCCCCGCTATTATAGAGTCAATACGGGCCGGATTAGTGTTCCAATTAAAACAGGCTGTGTCAACAAGTGTCATTATGGACAGGGAGGAATATATGTTTAGGTAAGCGGCAGGCATGAAGTATGACGAGCACAGGGACCTACACACTCCAG
The DNA here is from genome assembly GCA_031761405.1 of Serripes groenlandicus. Taxonomy (NCBI): domain Eukaryota; kingdom Metazoa; phylum Mollusca; class Bivalvia; order Cardiida; family Cardiidae; genus Serripes; species Serripes groenlandicus. Next base: position 20,557,751 of record JASEVX010000006.1, read on the forward strand.
TCTATGCGAAAGTTGTCAGTCCTCCAGTCCTGACTGACAAGTTTTCATGCAATAATTGGTTGAGCAAAGAAGGAAACAAATGAAAAATGAGCTTTCGGACTGACAGGTTTCAAAAGATTTCGTGAAGTCTGCACACTCTTTCCCACACTGTTTCTCTTTTATCAGACAACCAAACCCCATGTCCACCGCCCATCTGGTGTAGTGATAAGAGTGTTCGTTATGAAGAAGTTTATTTGAAAAACAAGTTCAATAGGCCACATGGCTGTTGAGAAAAACAAAATACACAAATAGACATAACAAATGACATAGCAAGTGGAGCATATTGAACAAGTTACAAATGCAGACTTTGGAAAAAGGTAAAATGTCCGTCAGAGACGGAGAAGGTGTTGTTCATAACCACTATCATATCCTCATCACGGCTGTTTATATACATGCTTACCATGCAAGAGGGAGAGACCAAGGATCGATCCCTGCTCTGATCATACCAAAGAAATTAAAAATGGTTGTTTTGACAAACAAACCAAACCTATGTTGTGGGAACTCAAAATAATTGTCTTGGTAAACATAGGGTTAAAGCGTCAACAAAAAGCATTTTAGACATGGGAAATATCATTGTAAATCAGAATGTAAAACATTACGGAAACGTGGACTTAGGGCTCATGTTCAGCAACTTTTTTAATTTTCCCTTTGTTTTCAAAAGTCGACAGCTACACAGGACCTTAAATGTTGTCTGTATCCTGGAAGGTGTTAACCTCCATTTCCAACATACAACAAAAAGGCAGCAAATGACTGTGAAACATTAAGTAAAAACTATGGAACTCTCTATAAATGAAAGAACAATTATTGAATATAAGTGAAAACATTGTGGCAAAAGGAGAAATTGCTATTTATGAGGAATGTCACCTTTATCCTTAATGTTTTTTTATAATTCAGCTGTTGCAGCGTTGTTTGAACTTGTCTTAACATAGGATTAACATGCACTTTTTTCTTCACCAGAAAAGCCAGGGATGCGTGGAAAGACCATCCATCTTTAATTTTGCTGGGTAACACCGATGTGCAAAGACTGCCCATTTTCTCCTTCCTGGTCTATAACAAAGAGGCAGGCAGATTCTTACATCATAACTTTGTCAGTGTGCTACTCAACGACTTGTTCGGTATTCAGGCTCGCGGAGGATGCGCATGTGCTGGTCCCTATGCCATGGTAAGGTTATTTGGGCCTTCTAGAGCTTGCGATAGCGAAGATTTAGAGCATCCTCGACCTCCCCCATATATGATAAAGGTTTTTTTGTCAGCCATTCCGTGAATGATTGTGACAAAAAATGGCGATACACTTTTGCAATTTGAGTCAGTGCATGAGAAAAGGTACAAGTTGGTCATACTGAACAGTGTAGGGTCGGATCATCTTGCCCACCTGTTTAGTCTTATCAGAATCTACACAAGTTGACAGAATCTTCCAACAAGCTTATGTAAGTAATATGTGAACAGTGTTGATCTGGATCTATATTGTTCACAAAAGCCACCCTGTACCTTTTCTCATACACTGGCTTATTTGATCCTGATAGTCATCTAATTGGAAACTTACATGGGTCGGTTTTCATGTGACTCATCATTTATCGTTTATCTGATACAGATTAAACGACTCAACAGTGTAGCCTTGACGACTGAAGGATAAAGTCTGATTGAAGGTTAAGCTATGCCCAAGACCTCAATGTTAGTGTAGTTTATTCAGCAGTGTAGCCTTGACAGCTGAAGAATAGGGTCTGATTGCAGGTTAAGCTTTGCCAAAAAAGACTTAAATGTTAGTTTATACTTATTTATTTTACATTGATTGTCGATTGTCGAACAGGCTTTCAGCTTATAATTATCACACTTTGATTTCCGCTTCCTGTTAACATAACCCGTACTCCTACTGTTTGAGTTGAAAATCCCCCCAAAAAGCCCATACCTGCTCATCCCTTGGTTCAAACCCTAGGCTTTTGGTATCAGAGAGTGAGAGACAGAATTCGAGGGCTTGGCGTGAAACGGTTGTAACTATGATTTGTATTTTTTTTACCAAGGTTAATCACCTTGCCATAATGTCTTTATAAACGTTAAATATTTTTTTCTTGGTAAACAATGGAAATTTAGGTGCCATTGCTCGTTCTGAGCAATGGCACCTAAATTTGCATTGTTTACAAAATGGTCAAAATGGTCCCTAAACTAGGGTTTTCAAAATAGGTTTTTAGTTACAACCGTTTCACGCCAAGCCCTGGAGATGCTGTCTGTCTTCCCTCGAAATGTGATTAGTGGCGTGTCTTCCTATAGTCTAGAGAGTGGCTTATCAGGTCTTAGTTTAAACTTATTTATTTTACATCGATTGCGAAACAAGCTTTAAGCTTTTATTAATCCGACTCGATGTCTGCTTCCTGGATACTTAAGCAGTACTCGTGCCGTTTGTGTGGAAAAAATCCCAGAGGCAGAACCGGCTCATCACAGGATTCGAACCCGGGACTTTATCAGGTCTTACTAAATACTCGTAACCCTTTCCCACTTGCAGATGCACTTTGAACGTCTGCAGCCAAGGATTATTGAAAACACTGAGCAACATTATGAGCAATTTCTTCTTGTGTCGCAATGTTTTCAACTCTATTCAATAATTAAATTTGTCTTTATTGGCAGTTTTAAAGTCATCTGCTGCATTATTTTTATATGTGGGAAAGGGTGAAAAATGGTTGAACTTGCTTTCCATATTATTTAGGATTATTGGGATTGCATTATGACTGTTTTACCAGTTTCACAATAAACCTATCAACAAGTATTGTTGATTTATTGGTTGGCCAATTTTTCAGTCATATAACGGCAGCCAGTTCAACAACTCATGTGTTTCCTGGCTTTCTCACGCAAGTACTCCTCACCACAGTCTTTTCAAACAACTGGCTTATTTACCACATAGACTGTTAGCCAATTTGAGGAAGGCAATTGACTTGGGGTTTAAACTCAAACTCTAACCCCTGGTTTGACAGCCATCCTTACTTCTGAAAGAGCTACATCTACCAAAGCTCAACAAGTCTGCTAATTCACCAAGAAAATATTATTGACAATGTTGTAAAACATCATGCAAACAAATTGGCACAGATGATATTTGAAAACACTATGGGAAAAGGAGAAATAATGTATGTGAATGAATTTCTGCTTTTTACAGTGTTCTTTTCTTGTCCGAAAACATAGTGACAAAAGAAGAAATTGCTCAAAACGAGCAATTTCTCCTTTTGCCACAATGTTTTCCACTTTTAGTCGTAAGTTATCCATTCAATTATAGAGATTTTCCATTTTTTGACAAAATATGTTTTCTGCTGCAGAATTGTCGTATGAGGGAAAGGGTTAATATATCATATTGAGTTGAAAGATTAGTTAAGTAGACTTAATCCTTTCCCTACTTTTCAAAACATTGTGGCAAAAGAGAAATTGGACATCATGAGCAATTTCTCCTTTTGCCACAATGTGATCTAAAGTAGTCTGCTGCAGATGCTTTAAAATAAGTCTGTTTGAGGGAAAGGGGTTTAACCCATGTTTGATTATTTTTAGGATTTGCTGGGAATGGAGGAAGAAATGAGTAAACAGATTGAAAATGTTCTAGCGGAAGATAGGTATACTTTCTATACATATTATGGTTCATGTTTAATGATACATAGCCTTATGACTTCAAGTATGTCACAACAATCTGAAAGATTGTTCTGATTGTTCAGTGAAATTTAGTAGTATTATAAAGAACCTGTTTAAAGGATGTTAAAATGATATTAAAAATAGAGTTAGTTTATCCAATTTGTGAATGATTTTTGGTGTACACACTTTGGAAGTGCTTATACATTGTCCATCTATCTATCCTTACTCACCTTTTTGCAGGAAACACAGTGAAATTACTTGAACACTCTTGTTTTCGTTTTTGAATACTAAAATATTTTAATACGGAAGAAACATAGCTGATGGCAATTTTTTCCACTCTAAAATTTGACGATATATTTTCTAAAGTTGTCTACTCCAAATGCATTAAACTGCATCTGCATGTGCGAAGGGTAATATACCCAAAATTAGGAGCAAGTACCAAGAGGTTATGTGTGGATTTTCTAAGTGTATCTGTTATTACGTAGTATATGGGGGCTATATAGGAGTCACGCTTGTCGGTCGGTCCGTTTGTCTGGACATTTCTTGTGAACACTATTTCTCAGCAACCCTTTGTCAGAATTCAATATAACTTCACAAGAATGATTGATACCAAGCCTAGTTGAGAATATTGTGGGCGTGTTGCACTGGAATTATTTTTAAATGAGTTATGGCCCATTGAATGTCTCATACATATGTATATTGTCAGGCACCAGCTGGGGGTATTCATCACCTTCAGTGATATTTCTAGTTAATTTTTGTTTTTATTTGAAGTTATGAACTTTGAAAGGATTCATTTGTTTAAAATATGTTTTCTTGTTTTTGTTTCAGTCGCCTTGATAGAACTCATTTAAGGAGGTACAGAGAGTATTCACAAAGGGAGATAATAAGGTACTACATATATTTGTTTTGCCATAGCAGGATAACACTTGGGAGCACTTTTCAATCATCTTTCTTTCTTTATTGAGAGGAGACATGTGTTCCTTCAAACTCCTTTGTATTTAACCCCTTTCCCTCATATAGACGCTTTCTGACACCTCTGCAGTAGACGCCTTTTTGAAAACATGTTGACAAAAGAAGAAATTGCTCTAAATGAGCAATTTCTCCTTTTGTCTCCATGTTTTCAACTCTTTTCAATTATTGTACTTTCATTTAAAGGGAGTTTCCAAGTTTGGTCGCGTTTATTTTCAAAGTCGTCTGCTGCAGATTTGTAACAGTTGTATGTGGGAAAGGGTTAAGGCTGGTTCAATCATATCATGATGAATCACAGCAGGCTATTAGGAGTCTTAACACATCCTTTAAATGTAGTCTTTTAGGATTTTCTTAATATTTATGCAAATTCTATTTCCATAGACTATTTAGAAAACCTAATTAAATGAAATGTTTAGAATATATGTATAGTAGATTTATCTGTTTATCTAATTAAAAACATTGTGGCCAAAAGGGGAAAAAAAGCTGATTTTTGGCCGGATTGCTCTAGCAATTCCGGTCTATAGATTGGCGATGTCCGTCTGTCTGTCTGTCTGTCTGTCCATCAACATTTTGGTTAAAGTTTCAGGTTGAGGCAAAATCTCAGCACTGGAAAGGGTTACAAACTTGAAACTTTGCCTGAAGGTAACCAGTAACAAGTTCTATCGATTTCTATGGTTACTTTGACCTTGACCTTGGTTTGTCGATTTGCAAGGTCAAATTGCCGACAATCCGGCCTTACCGTCTTCAGCGGTTTGTTGTTATTCAATATATCGATTTCAATAGATATGTGCCGTTTTCTTTTAATTTTCTGAAATTGAAAATGTTTTCAACTGTATCCACCCTAAAAGGATTCTTCTAGCTTTGTAGAATTGAAAATGTTTTCATTGGATGTTTTCCAAGCTGACTCTCAAAATAACATATCCGGTTAACTGTTTATTTAAAATGAATCTTTCAGGCCTGGCTTTACGAGAATCAATCTACCATACTTCATGGACGATGAAACACTAGAGTTTGTTATAGAGGCTGTTAAGATTGTTGCAGAAGTGGGCTGGAAACTTCTACCCCAGGTAAGAGAGTAGTTAACACTTTCCAACATACATATGCATTTTAATGTGTTTGCAACAAAAGATTTATAAAAAAATTAGCAATTCCTCCTTTTGTCACAATGTTTTCAAACTATTTTAAATGATAATATATCATTCTTTCATTTGTAAAGATTTTTCATTTATATTTTGCCTTAGTAGATGTTTTCAAACTTGTCTGCAGCAATGTATGAAAAATATGGTTTGATTTGCATAAATCTTTGATTGAATGTGTTCTATATATATAGTAAAAACTTTATTCTCATATATAATCAGCAATGACTACGTCCGGATAATGTCTATTGGCCTGTAACATTAGTATTTAAAATTTTAAAGCCTGAGTAAAGTAACATTTTTACACTGAAATAAATTTCTCAAAAAGTTTGATATAGTAAGGGCTGTCATGAAAAAATGTTTAGGGGGAAGGAACGACCAGCAATTTTAAGGGTACCACCTATCAAATTTTAATTATTTTTTGGGCACTAATTTTAAATTTAATTAAAAAATACCCCCCTACCCTTTGTCATTCCTCCCCCCTAGACATTTATGTCTCACTGCGACGAAGTTGCGAAAGCGAGACTAAGGTGTTGCTTTTCTGGCGATGGCGTGACAAACATTTGCGTTTAGCTCAACGTTAAAGTTACGTTTTTTTAACTTTTCTGAATAAGTAGTACTGGTACTAGTGCTTTCATTTTTCGAATTTAGTTACATCTAATACCCTTCTTCACATTGTATGCTAAAGATACGGAGTGTGACCTACTTTTTGGGGTAAAACATGATTTTTGTTTGACTGAGATTTGGTCATAGCTTCCTCCTTTTTTGTTAAATTTATTTCAAATTGTGCACACATATTTCATAAATGTCGTACTTCAACATATCAAACGGGTTTTTGGGTCAAACATTTGGATTTTTTTCTTTTTCATTTAATGTATTTTTCAATTTTGCATTTAGCTCAACATTAATCTCCATTTTTTTTCTTTTTCTCAATAAGTACTGGTACTAGGGCTTTCATATTTGGAATATAGTTACATCTAATAACCTTCTTCACATTGTCTGCTGAAGATGCTGAGTGTGACCTTTGTTTTGGGTAAAACACTTGATTTTTGTTGGATTTTGAGAATTGGACATAGCTTCTTCATATTTTGTTGGATTAATTTCAAATTGTGAACATACATTTCTTAAATAAAGTATTTCAACATATCAAACAGGTTTCGGGGCAAAACGTTTGTATTTTGTTATTTTTTTTTAATTTCTTGTATTTTTAGACTTTGCGTTAAGCTCAATTTTTTTTTTTTAATTTCTTGTATTTTTAGCTCACCAGAGCACAGAGTGCTCAAGGTGAGTATTTGTGATCGCTTTTTGTTCGTCGTCCGTCGTCAACATTTGCTTGTTAACACTCTAGAGGCAACATTTTGTATCCAATCTTCATGAAAGTTTATCAGAACATATATCTTGATCAAATCTAGGCCAAGTTCGAAACTGGGTCATGTCGGGTCAAAAACTAGGTCACTAGGCCAAATTAAGGAAAATCTTGTTAACACTCTTGAAGCCGCATTTTTGGCTTGAGCATGTTGAAACTTTGTCAGAATGTTTGTCTTAGTGATATCTAGGCCATGTTCGAATATAGGTCATCTTGGGTCAAAAACTAGGTCAAATTGAAGGAAAATCTTGTTAACACTCTGGAAGCCACATTTTAAACTTGAGCATGTTGAAACTTTGTCAGAAAGTTTGTCTTGATGATATCTAGGCCAAGTCATATATGGGTCATGTCCGGTCAAAAACTAAGTCACTAGGCCAAATTTAAGAAAAATCTTGTTAACACTCTGGAAGCCACATTTTTGGCTTGAGCATGTTGAAACTATGTTGGAAAATTTGTCTTGATGATATCTAGGCCAAGTTCGAATAAGGGTCATGTCAGGTCAAAAACTAGGTCACTAGGCCAAATTTAAGGAAAATCTTGTTAACACTCTTGAAGCCGCATTTTAAACTTGAGCATGTTGAAACTGATATCTAGGCCAAGTTCGAATATGGGTCATGTTCTGTCAAAAACTAGGTCACTAGGCCAAATTTAAGGGAAATCTTGTTAACACTCTGGAAGCCACATGTTTGGCGTGAGCATGTTGAAACTTTGTCAGAATGTTTGTCGTAGTGATATCTAGGCCAAGTTCTAATACAGTTCATGTTAGGTCAAAAAGCATTTTTAACTTGAACAAGTTGAAACTTTGTCAGAATGTTTGTCTTGATGATATATAGGACATAATTTTTGGGTCAAAAGCTAGGTCACTAGGCCAAATTTAAGGAAAATCTTGATAACACTCTTGAAACCGCATTTTGAACTTGAGCATGTTGAAACTTTATCAGAAAGTTTTTCCTGATGATATCTAGGCCAAGTTTGAATATGAGTCATGTCAGGTCAAACTAGGTTACTAGGACAAATTTAAGGAAAATCTTGTTAACACTCTTAAAGCCGCATTTTAAACTTGGGCATGTTGAAACTTCATCAGAAAGTTTGTCCTGATGATTTTTTGGCCAAATTTAAGGAAAATCTTATGAACACTCTAGAAGCCACATTTTTGGCTTGAGCATGTTGAAACTTTGTCATAATGTTTGTCTTAGTGATATCTAGGCCAAATTCGAATATAGGTCAGGTCAACAACTAGGTCACTAGGCCAAATTGTAGAACAATCTTGTTAACACTACTAGATCGCATTTTTGACTTTTTGTGAGAAAGTTTGTCTTGATGATATTGCCATTGGTGCTGAAAGAGTTAAGTCTTAAATAGCCCATTCTTAGGTGAGCGATTCCAGGGTCTCATGGCCCTCTTGTTTAACTTTGCGTTTTGCTAACAAAATAATTGTTTGAATTTCTTGTATTTTTGAACTTTGGGCATTTGAATTTTTTTTTTTTTAAATTTTGCGTTTAGCTCAATTTCTTTTTTAATTTCTTGTATTTTTGAACTTTGTATTATTTTTTTTTTTAATTTCTTGTTTAAAAACAATTGTGTTTAGCTCAATGTTAACATTTTGTTATTTTACATTTTGTCTTTTACACTTGCATTGATAGTCAAAGCAGGGGACAGCAAGACATTTAATTACACGTAATTCTTATTTCCTGGAACAGTCCTAAGTGAAATGATATTGAGAAATCAATCGAACCAAAAAAAATAAAAAAAATATTATGAAGACATCTGAAGATTTGTTTTTTTTCTTTTGTGTTTCAGTATATGTTTAATCCAGAGACTGGTGAATGGAGACAAGTTAATTTCCAGGTAATAAAACATTTAATCTTTTTGTGAGAAAGGCCAAAATTAAAACAATATTATGGAGGTTTTGAATTCAAGGGCTATAACTAATCAACTTGTACATGTAAGTTTAGTTTTGATCTTTCAACCTTCAGAAGCAGTTGGCTTTTGAAAACATGGAGTCATAAGAAGAAATCGTTCAATAAGTATTGTTTTATTTATAGAGCTTGTCAATAGTTTAGTCTAGATATTTTAATGCCATTATGAACATTTGGTTTTGATCTTTACCCCTTTCTTACATGATGATGCATCTGCAGCAGATGACTTGTGAAAACATGGTTGAAAAAGGTGAAAATGCTCAATAATTAACCCTTTCCCTCATACGACAATTCTACAGCAGACGACTTTGATCATATTTTGTCAAAAAATAGAAAATCTCTATAATTCAATGGATAACCTATGACTAAAAGTTGAAAACATTGTGGCAGAAGGAGAAATTGCTCGTTTTGAGCAATTTCTTCTTTTGTCACTATGTTTTCAAAAAGCTGTCTGCTGCAGAGGCGTCAAAAAGCATCTGAAGCCTCTGCAGCAGACGGCTTTTTGAAAACATAGTGACAAATGAAGAAATTGCTCAAAACGAGCAATTTCTCCTTTTGCCACAATGTTTTCCACATTAGGGCGTGCAATTAAGTGGCATCACAGCAATGAAATGTTTCTAGTAAAAGTAGTTGAATAAAATAGTTAAGTGAAAATTCTATATTATTTTCAGGTCTTTAAGGACAGAAAATGGCTTGGTCACATTTCGTACGCAAAGGGTGCAATGATGTACAAAGTTCCCCCTCCTGTTATAAAAGGTCCATTGCCAGATAATTATGAGGTAGCTTTTTTTTAAAAACTCTTTAAAAGGATAAATTGCTCTTAATGTTAACCATTAAACTGCTGGAACCGATTTTGTGCAATCTGCGCCCCCATTCCAGAGCCAGGCCAGCCAGCGCATCTGAGTTGTCTGAACAGGCTATGTATTGTAGGCTGCTCGACTCAACAATTTTATCTTGATATTCCTAGAATTGCGGTCAACTCTTCCAAATGCAAAGCTGGGTATTCCATTTTAATAATTCAGCATTGAAATTGTTTAACTTCAACAATTTTAAGGAGCTCTAACAACATGGAGTGTCGACAGAAGAAATGTTTACTTTTCATCAGCAATGTGTTTTGTTGGGGTTTTACGCCGCTTCCAACATTATTTCAGTTATATCACGGCGACATTTCACTTATTCATGATCCCTGGGTAAACAAACCAGTACTAGAATATGTGCCTTGCCCAAGGACACTCCACCGTGACCGTCGTGATGATTACAGTAATGGGATAGTGTTCCAAGAAACCCGACCCAGTGTAATTTATACACTTCTGAACAAATGTCTGCCTGCATTTCCAGGCTCTCAGATCCAAGTAGGAACTGTTTTTCAGAAGTTTCTTGAAACCTTGTATTACTTTTTGACAAGCAGTTCAGAGCCGGATTGACTGCATTGACTTTTCTTTGACATTTTGGCAAAGTCATACATGATAATAGACACTCAGAAAGTTCAGGCTGATTTTTGCTTTTGACTGCTAAAAATGCTGTCTCAATGCTGTAGTGGTAGATTGTCTGCCTTAGGTGGCAGGTTCGGACAATCCCCGACCAGGTCATACAAAAGACTTTTAAATTGGGAGTAATGGCTTTCCTTCCAAGGCGCTCTGGATTGTTGGGTTAGCATTATGACTGTCTCACTTGTGTCAGGATAAATGGACCAATGGTACTGGTAACTTACCAAGGAAACGTTTTGATATAACTGAATTCTTTTAAATTGGTTTAAAACACCATATAAACCAATTTTACTAATATGAATTCCTGAAGGTTAACTATTCGGTGGCTCATTTATGAATTGCTATTTTTCCTGTTTCTTGTTTTCCAGGATTGTTTACAGAAGGCCAGAGCCCTGTGCTCTAAATCCAGGTACCAGCTGGCCGACCATACAGTCATGTTCGATGAGGAATCAAGAAAGTATCGTTGGTTTGTTGTTCCAAGTGAGGCAGCCGATTGTCTCCAAGGAAACGAACTTAAAAAAGAGGGGTTTGTCCTTCCATTTTGTCCACCTCTTCTTCGAAAAACTATCGGAATGTCAGAGTTTGTCGAAAATTATGACGAAGATGATGAGAACGATGTGGCCAAGTTCACTGACGAGTCAGATGTTAACAGAACTGATAAAAAAGAAGGTTTAAGTGATAGAACTAATTCAGATGAAAACATGAAACCGGCTGAACTGTTTTCTGAAGGTTTTGCCAACTGTGTGGATCGAGGTTTTGAGTGTAAAACTGAAATATTTCAAGAAACGGCTGCTTATGATGATCCAAATGATGATCAGAATTTGATTAAAGATGGCACCCTTACCTGTGATAAATCTAGCAATAAAGACATGGAAGAAAGTGTGCAGATTGTGCCTGAAGTTCCTGGTTGTTATTACACTAGATCGAATATTTCACCGGAGTGTGATAATTCATGTGATACAAATTTTATAAATGAGAGTTGTAAGGCCGATTACCAAGGTAATACAGATACTTCAGAAAAGCGTGATAATGATTGTAGCACATCTGAGATATATTGTACCAGAACAAGTGTTGAAACTGCAACTTCTGAGGTTGATAAACCTGATCCAAGCAGTGTGGTATTAAATGGTGATGCAGATGAATCTGATACGAATCATACAAGAGATACACTGTCTGATACAGAAAATATACCAGATGCAAAAACTGTGATAGCTGATGCTGATGACAATGGCGGGGCATTATCATCCAGAAAGCGTCATGTGAATCAAGAGACTCCCGAGACTGGAGATAATCAAGTGAAAAAAGTCAAAGAGAATGGTGTTTTAAAAGCAGACATTGCAGGAACAGAATTGTCCACGAATCAAGGAATGCACAATGGAGTTATGAAAAAGAAGGAACATAAATGGTGTTCCCCACCGAAATCCGTTTTTACACCATTTTTGAAGGTAAATGTATCCTTAACCCTTTCCTACATGAAGATGCTTTCTTAAGCCTCTGCAGCAGACTACTTTTTAAAACATTTGACAAAAGGAGAAATTTCTCAAAACAAGCGATTTCTCCTTTTGCCACAATATTTTCAACTTCATGCAATAATTGTAAATAATCATTTCTATATTTTTGTCAATATGATTTCAAAGTTGTCTGCTGCAGGTTGGTTATTCGTGGAAAAGATTAAAAGAAATTAACTGATATGATTTTTTTTCTATGGGCAGTCTTGGCAGTGTGACCCATAGAGACCACTTTTGTGTGTCCATCAAGGCTTCCAGATATTGACATAATTGAACGGACACATGTATTCCTTTGAACAGTCTTGTGTTATAGAAGTCCACTTGGAAAATGTATCATTTTGAAAATAAGCCTACCATCAAAAATATTGTTGGGAAAAAACTTATGTGAAGAATTCTTTACTGTGTACACTTTTTAAAGTTGTTATATCAATTAAGTCTCCATTCTGATAATATTTTTTTATCATTTCCATTGGCTGTAGCTGAGCCCCGGTAGCTCAGTCGGTAGCGACAGGGGCTTTCAATCCAGGGGTTGTGAGTTCGAATCCCGGCTCTGCCAACTTTCTTTCCGACGATTGACAAAAGTCAATGCGTCATTCGTCTTCCACCAATGGGCTAAGTCTATGTGGAAAAGCAGCCAGTTGCTTGGGAAGATTGTTGTGTGGAGTACTGGTGTGCGAAAACCAGGAAACACATGGGTAGGTGAACTGGCCGCCATGATATGACTGAGAAATTGTTAAAAACGGTGTTAAACCCCAATCAATCAATCAATCAATCAGGATAAATGAACCAGTAGTACTAGTAAACTGTTGAAACCATCAACTTTCTCATTTAGTTGTTTATATTTACAGGCTTCAGAAGAGTTCAATATGATTCGAGATGGAGATCGCATATTAGTGTGTCTGAGTGGAGGCAAGGACTCTCTTTCCCTGCTTCATACAGTACACCAGTACCAGTTCTACTGCAGAAAAAAGGTATGTCAATGTGTTCCATTAGACTTTGAAAACGGTAGTAAGTGTTCTCCTTTCTAGGCTCTCGGGAATGTGTGGGACTAGCATTTCCACTGACTTGCTGGTGTCATAAAAGGGCAAGAAAAACTGGTCAACTTATCAAAAAAAAAAATACTCTGATATAACTGAAAGAAATGTTGAAAGTGATGTAAAACACCATGCAAACAAAGTCCATTCATTTGCATGCCTGATAAACACCAAACAGCTCTAGTATTTAAAACAGCCCTTTATTGTTGGTACTTAAAGAATCTCTTCATAAGACAAGTCTTTTGAGTACCCACTAAATAGGGATAAAGTGAGCCTTCCTGCGAGAAAACCAAATGTGGTGCTGAGACCTATTTACCTCTCCTTCACTCTACCTCTGTTAACCCTTTCCCTCATATAGATGCTTTCTGAAGCCTCTGCAGCAGACGGCTTTTTGAAAACATAGTGACAAAAGAAGAAATTGCACAAAACGTGCAATTTCTCCTTTTGCCACAATGTTTTCAACTTTTTGTCATAGGTTATCCATTCAACTATTGAGATTTTCTATGTTTTGACAAAATAAGTTCAAAGTTGTCTGCTGCAGAATTGTCGTATGAGGGAAAGGGTTAACTTGCATTCCCCTTGTGTTCACAAACCAATCCATTTCAATCCATTCATTATCCAATGATAAGAACATTCTAATACTATGTTATTCAGGATTTTATTAGCTCCAATGGCAGAAAGCCAGTCAAACTTATGTCGTAATGTATTGTTCTTTGTCTGTGCGTTAATTCTTTGCTTTAGATTAATCCTTTTCCATTGGCAGATATATTTTGATTTATCTGCATAAGATGATTTTGTAAACACTGTGGCAAAGGCAGTAGTTCCTCATCTTGAGAAATTTCTTCATTTGCCACAATTTGTTCAACTTCAATAATTATTATACTTGGATTTATGTAGATTTTTCACATTTTTGCCGAGATAAATTCTAAGTTGTCTGCTGCCGATTTTTTAAATATTGGAAAGGGTTAAGCAATATCTTATTCATATAACTTTATATACTTTTTTAGCTCTACTGGCCAAAGGCCAGAAGGGCTTATGTCGTGGCGATTTGTCCGTCGTCCGTGCGTGCGTCCGTGCGTGCGTGCGTCCGTGCGTCCGTAAACAATTTCTTGTTAACACGATACAGTCTTCACTTTTGATTGTATCTCAACCAAACTTATACAGTAGTTAGATATTCATGAGAGGTCGGTTCCTTTCGAAAACCAGCCAGATCTGCCCATGTATGACTGGATTATGGCCCTTGAAATGGTCAAAATTGCTATAAAAGAGCTTGTTAACACGATACAGTCTTCACTTTTGATTGTATCTCAACCAAACTTATACAGTAGTTAGATATCCATAAGAGCTCGGTTCCTTTCGAAAACCAGCCAGATCCGCCCATGTATGACTGGATTATGGCCCTTGAAATGGTCAAAATTGCTATAAAAGAGCTTGTTAACACGATACAGGCTTCATTTTTGATTGTATCTCAACCAAACTTATACAGTAGTTAGATATCCATGAGAGCTTGGTTCCTTTCGAAAACCAGCCAGATCCGCCCATGCAAGACAGGATTATGGCCCTTGAAATTGTCCAAATTGCTATAATTGAGCATGTGAACACAATAGAGGCTCCATTTACTATCTGATCTTCACCAAACTTAGATAGTAGTTAAATACTGATTAGAGCTTGGTTCCTTTTGAAAACCAGCCAGATCCGCCAATGCAAGACTGGATTATGGCCCATGAAATTGTAAAAATTACTATAATACAGCTTGTGAAAACAAAAGAGTCCCCATTTACTATCCGATCTTCACCATACATACATGCTCTGGATTGAAAATGACCAAAGAACCATACCAGTAGAGCATAGGCCCTCATGGGCCTCTTGTTTTAATAATACAATACATGATAGTACATATATATATACAAAATGGATTCAGAAGAATTAAGTTTATTTAATAAACTCTCTCCAAAAAAGAGTTATTTTACAATACCTTTCCATGTAGAGGTTTAATTACACCATTTTTTTTTCCAGAATTTATCTTTTGACTTGGGGGCTGTGACTGTTGATCCACAGACCCCAGCCTACGACCCAAGCCCCCTCAAACTGTATTTGGCCAGCCTGGGTGTCCCTTACTTCTATGAATCGCAAGGTTTGTGTTTCTTATTGTTGTAACATCATGGGGTGGGGGCACAAGATATAATTCTTCTGTTATATTGTTCGTTCGCCTGTTTTTCGATGAAAAAAAGTTGAGGTTTTGTGATACCCTTGGCATCGTCGCCTGTGTTGTTGTTGCAAAACTTTAAAGGGACTGAATCTCATATGAGATAAAAGTGAAAAAAAAAGAAAATTGTTAAAAATTGCTATTACCTTGGTGTTTTTGCATGTAAGGCATTGAGATTTGCTGACTGATGTACTACAATATATGCACACTATTAATATTGCGGAGATTTTTCGTTATTTTGCATTGTAAAATCTACTGGGTTAGTAACCCAGTAAATCTAAAAATATCGCTGTATATTTATCACGTTATCACTACAACCGAATTGACAATCTCCTTCCCAGAGTTGTTGTTCCTTGCACTCACGCATACATGAATGTAATGAGTCGATAGTGTTAGAGAATGCCGAATTGAATCCCCAAATTCAAATGAGCAAGAGGAAATTCCACGGTATTTTTAAACAGGAAAACACGGAGCGGACGTTTGTTTAACTGCTTATTAGTCCCCTACCGGCGTGCCGAAGGGGACTATTAGGTTTGCACTCCGTCCGTCAGTCCATCTGTCAGTCAGTCAGTCAGTCAGTCAGTCCGGCAAATTTTTGTCCGGAGCATATCTCCAAAACTGTACTAGCTATGGCTATGAAATTCCATATGTGGATACATCTCATCAATGCGGAGTGCAGTGCATATGAACCATAACTCTTGCTTCCCTAATTTTTGAGTTATTTCCCTTTCTTTATTTTCATACTTGATTTTTGTCCGGAGCATATCTCCAAAACTGTACTAGCTATGGTTATGAAATTTCACACATGGATGCATCTCATCAAGGGGGAGTGCAGTGGACATGAACCATAACTCTTGCTTGCCTAATTTTTGAGTTATTTCCCTTTCTTTATTTTCATACTTGATTTTTGTCCGGAGCATATCTCCATAACTATACTAGCTATGGCTATGAAATTTCACACATGAATACATCGTATCAAGGGGGAGTGCAGTGGACATGAACCATAACTCTTGCTTGCCTAATTTTTGAGTTATTTCCCTTTCTTTATTTTCATACTTGATTTTTGTCCGGAGCATATCTCCATAACTATACTAGCTATGGCTATAAAATTTCACACATGAATACATCGTATCAAGGGGGAGTGCAGTGCACATGAACCATAACTCTTGCTTCCCTAATTTTTGAGTTATTTCCCTTTCTTTATTTTCATACTTGATTTTTGTCCGGAGCATATCTCCAAAACTGTACTAGCTATGGTTATGAAATTTCACACATGGATGCATCTCATCAAGGGGGAGTGCAGTGGACATGAACCATAACTCTTGCTTGCCTAATTTTTGAGTTATTTCCCTTTCTTTATTTTCATACTTGATTTTTGTCCGGAGCATATCTCCATAACTATACTAGCTATGGCTATGAAATTTCACACATGAATACATCGTATCAAGGGGGAGTGCAGTGGACATGAACCATAACTCTTGCTTGCCTAATTTTTGAGTTATTTCCCTTTCTTTATTTTCATACTTGATTTTTGTCCGGAGCATATCTCTAAAACTGTACTAGCTATGGTTACGAAATTTCACACATGGATGCATCTCATCAAGGGGGAGTGCAGTGGACATGAACCATAACTTTTGCTAGCCTAATTTTTTAGTTACTTCCCTTTCTTTATTTTCATACTTGATTTTTGTCCGGAGCATATCTCTAAAACTATACTACCTATGGTTATGAAATTTCACACATGGATACACCTCATCAAGGGGGGTTGCCGTGCAGATGAACCATAACTCTTGCTTGATTAATTTTTGAGTTATTGCGCGGGGCGGAATCCAGTTCTTTGTCCGGAGCATATCTCCGAAACTATACTACCTAGGTCTATGAAATTCCATATGTGGATACATCTCATCAATGTGGAGTGCAGTGCATATGAACCATAACTCTTGCTTCCCTAATTTTTGAGTTATTTCCCTTTCTTTATTTTCATACTTGATTTTTGTCCGGAGCATATCTCCAAAACTGTACTAGCTATGGTTATGAAATTTCACACATGGATGCATCTCATCAAGGGGGAGTGCAGTGGACATGAACCATAACTCTTGCTTGCCTAATTTTTGACTCAAAAGTGCAAACCGGTAGGGGACTATGGTATTGCTTGCAATCCTCCAGTTACTTGTTTCCTATGAAATAATGAAATACAAGACTTGTACGACCTTCTACAACATTCCGTTACATATATATAGACGTATTTTGGATTAATTAGAATAAGTATAAAATATAAAGATTTTGGACCATTATGGTGTTCAGTCCCTTTAAACCTTACCTCATAACTCGAACACCATTCAACATTTTCAAAAGAAACTTGGTACACATGTTTCTAGGAACAATATGCATGTCTATTTCATTATTTTTGTACATGTTATTGTTTAATGGTATTTTATTTGGTCTTTATCTTTTCAACATACAAGCAATTTGCCTATTAGAAAAAGCAAGCAGGGGAGATAAATATTATAGTTCTAGAAACTCGCCCGAACTCTGGGATATTTGTTTAACCCTTTCCCTCATATAAACGCTTTCTGACGCCTCTGCAGCAGACAGCTTTTTGAAGACATAGCGACAAAAGGAGCAATTGCTCAAAACGAGCAATTTCTCCTTTTGCCACAATGTTTTCCACTTTTAGTCATAGGTTATCCATTCAATTATAGAGATTTTCCATATTTTGACATATATGTTCAAAGTCGTCTGCTGCAGAATTGTCGTATGAGGGAAAGGGTTAAACCCTCAGATCAATTTTCATTTCTATTGTAAAACTTTTCACGTGAATTATCATTAGAAACATCTTGTCAAGACGATTCATTTGAGTACCCACAACAAAGGATTTAGTATTTATATAAATCCAGAGTTCGAGATAAGGAGGAGTATACAGCTCTTTTCCCAACATTATCTCTCTTATTGTCCAACCAAACCCTATGATGTGGGTACTCAAAAGAATCATCTTGGTGAGACAATTCTTTTGAGTACCCACTGGCACAACATAGGGCTAGAGGGTCAAATAAGGATTTTAGAACATGCAAAACACCCCTTATCTAGAGCCCTGTACATGAGATACTGAAAGAAAGATTACCTGATTTTCGCCTTCTTCTCTATGTTCCTGTTAACATTTATCCCATTACTACAGGTATACTAGAGCAGGCCTCCAACTTGCCGTATGAATGTGCATCAATCTGTAGTTTCTGTAGCCGTATGAAGAGGGGACGGATATATTCCTGTGCCAGAAGAGAGCGCTACAATGTGCTTGCCCTTGGTCAACACTTGGATGACATTAGTGAAAGGTGAGTCATGAAGCAGACTGTATCATTGTGATTTCACAAGATTAATCCTTTCCCACTTGCAGACACATTTTGAAGCATCAATAGCAGATGACTGTCAAAAACATTGTAACAAAAGGAGAAAATACATGAGCCATCTGACGAGAAAACCAGCATTATGGCATCTGCATAATGTATCAACCCAGATCTACCTGCGCAGGCTTATCCGGGCCGACACATTCCATCTAAGGGGGATAAGCCTGCGGGGCATACTTAAGCCGAAAATGTTGGTTTTCTCGTTGGATGGCACACATATACTGTGATTTCTCGTTTTGCCTTAATATTTTCACCTATTCAAGTAGCAAACTTTCATTTAAAAAGATTTTTCATATTTTTGCTGTCATGTTTTCAAAGTTGTCTGCTGCAGATGTGTTGTATGTGAAAGGGTTAAGAATAAATCAGATCATTACTATGTTGGCCAGTCTTTCCTCAGATTGTTTTAAAGTAGACGACTTTGAAAATTGTTGTATCAGTTATACCAGTGCCCCTGTATGCCTACATTGGGTTTTACGCCGTTACACCTGGATTGAGGACCGCCAGGTTGCTGTAGTGGCGGTGTGTCAGCCTCGGATTGGAGTTGTTGCTGGTTTCATCCCCGGCCGAGTCATACCAATGGCTTTTAAATTGATGGTATAAGTAATGGCTTTTCCGCTTTCGTTCCCAGATCTGTGGGCTTAGCATTACAATTGATTGTTGATGTCAGAATAAATGGATCAGTAGTAATGGTAACTTACCCAAGAATGTTACAATTCAATTATTTTTTAAGGCAAACTAAGCACCATGTAAACAATCAAATCCTTGATGGATGGAGCTACAAATTGTTAAGGTTTAATTTCTCTTTACAGTTTCATGATGTCAATTTTTCACAATGGTAATCTACGGACAATGAAAGCACACTATACTGTTGAGTAAGTATTTTTATTTAATGCTGAACGATGAGATACTGAGTTCTATCAGTGAGATATAATCCATATCACCCACACTGTATGACATCATTTTCCTAGTTTCCGGTCATGTTATACTACACACGTTATATATATAAAGAAATACGTAATGGTTATATTATTAGATCGGATACAAGCATTGTCATGTGATAAAAACCTTATCTTATCTATACCCGTGTATAATTCTGTATTCCGTAAATTTAACAAATCGGACTTATTGTCATTGTCTGACATTGTTTAGTAAACAAATACATTCACACAGATGCGTCCGCGTGTGAACAGGTACGAAGACACCAAATAGTTCCATTATTTCATCATCAATTATCATAAAATAAAAAGAAAATTTGTTTGTTTTGAGTGGATATGGAATATATTTCAACTCGAAGTGATACAATTTTAACATTTTCACGCGCACTACGCGCACTTGAAAATATTCCATTGTATCACTTCTCAATGAGATATATTCCATATCAACTCAAAACAAACAAATATCCTCTATTTATTTCACCCTTTTCCCATATACAACAACTCTGCAGCTGATGACCTTGAAAATATATAGGTCAAATATGGAAAAATCACTATAAATTAAGTTACGATTATTGAATAGAGTAGAAAACATTGTGGCAAAAGGATAAATTAATCTTTTGAAAAAAATACCTAGGACCATCATAGCCCTCATTTTTACTCCTTGTTTATTTTCTCCAGGGACGGAGATTTGAGAGTAATAAGACCTTTGGTATATGTTCGAGAAAAAGATTTAAGAATTTTTGCGGAGCAAGTGAGTAAAATTATATATTAGACTGAACAACAGTTTTTGTGAGATGAAGAACTTGAACACTTCTGATAAGTCAGTTGGCTAATCTATAGAATATATATTAACCCTTTCCCTCTTACGACAATTCTGCAGCAGACGACTTTGAACATATTTTGTCAAAACATAGTTGAATGGATAACCTATGGCAAAAAGTGGAAAACATTGTGGCAAAAGGAGAAATTGCACATTTTGTGCATAGGGGTCAGAAAGCATCTATATGAGGAAAAGGGTTAACCCTTTATCACAGGGAAGAAAATTGCAGCAGACATCTTTGTCTGAAATATACATCAGCCTTTGGGAAAGGATTAACCCTTTATTACCTCACATGACTTTTAAAAAAACACATTCTTTCTCTTCTGATTTATTCTGCATTTTATTCTCAATGTTAACTTTGAATTTTCGTCTGGATCAATGCAAGAACAACACATTTTAAGATTGCTAGACGGCTATGATAGAAATGCACTGATGAAGAAGAAATAAGTCCTGATCCAGTCTTTATTGTGTCGCCTGACTTTTGTGTCACCGGACTTGGTATGATGGAAACACATATTGATCTCTTCTCTGTCTTCCATCTGTTCATCTATTTTTTCTCTTTGTCATGCTTTCAGTTACTTATCTATTGGAAGGCGACATATTACTCAAATGTCGTCCTTGGAATAATCGTGTTTTTTCTTTCAGAACAAGCTTCCAGTCATAGCTGAAAACTGTCCTGCGTGCTTTGAAGCACCAAAGGAGCGACACAGAATTAAACAACTGCTCGCGGCTCAAGAGATCATGTTTCCCCGGATCTATCCAAGCATGCTGTCGGCCATCAAGCCCATAATGGCTATAAGCAAGACACAGATTAAGCTGGCTGATATGATCCAACAGCTGGACAATGAGGCAGCTATTGACGACATTGATATATGATTGATTGATTCCTTTAGTTGAACCCTTTCCCTCATACGACAATTCTGCAGCAGACAACTTTGAACATATTTTGTCAACAAAAAGAAAATCTCTATAATTGAAAGGATAACCTATGACTAAAAGTGGAAAACATTGTGGCCAAAGGAGAAATTGCTCGTTTTGAGCAATTTCTTCTTTTGAGCAATTTCTTCTTTTGACACTATGTTTTCAAAAAGCTGTCTGCTGCAGAGGCGTCAGAGAGGGAAAGGGTTAATGTTAGCACAAGACTTTGTTTCCCTCGACTTTGCTCATATATATTTCTATGCATACTTACTATGAATGTGTTTTTATGTCTGAACTAATCTTATGTACAGTAGAACCTGTGTTTAAAGACCACCCGTTGGAACACAACAATTTGGTCTTTGTTCACAAAAGGGCTTTAATTGCAGTGTCATTTATGCAGAAAATTAAGAGTTATTGGGAAACTAAAAGTGGGGTTGCTATAGGTGGGGAATCGCTATTCTAAGGTGGTCTTAAGGGTTTTCTGGAAGTTATGGCCCAAACACATATGGCCCACTGCATTTATGGGCCATATCTTCCAACTACTGTAACAATACTAAAAAAATGTGCTCTTAAATAATTTACTCCATAAATAAGTTTTATGTTTTATTTTCTTGCAAACAGTGATTTTCTTAACACTTATTTTTAGATATTTTCCCGCACCCAATATGTAGGAAGAGTTCATTATTTATATTTTAGTTTATATGCATTTTTAGTATTTGTTCACATTCTTAATATTTATCATCAATAAAATACATAATTTAAACAGAATGTCTTATGTACTCACACCTCCAGGGTATTATAGTTACCACTATATATTTCATACATGGGCCATATCTTCCTAATATGGGCCATAAATGCAGTGGGTCATATGGTTTATTCCTGATTGTCCCACATTTTGATTTTTGGGCTAAAAATCGATGCACGACAATCGGGAAAAAATACAGGTAACGTGTCGGTTTAATCCCTGCCCGGGGCTAAGATATCACTACAGTCCGGTACATTTAAAAATCCACTATCTAGGTAACTTTTCTTTATGAAACAGTATGCTACTTTTCTTTGTTTTTTCATCACAAAATAAACTTTGTTTGGTCCTCTTATAAAACATAGGAATAAGGGAAAAAATGAGACTTATTTAGAAAATAATATTTTTATTCAAATTTAGTAATTGTACGTTTAATTTCAAGTTGTATATTGTATATAATATATGGATAACATTCAAATAACAAATACCCTATACAGTTGAACTTGTAATTTTCGAGATAGCAAGCTGATCTCGTTTTTCAATATTATTCACAAAATCAACATGGTTTTTTAGCTCAACTTTTGAAAAAATGAGAGCTATTGTCATGACCCTGGCGTCGTCGGCGGCGGCGGCGTGGTCGTCCGGTTAAGGTTTTTTGTCCAGCTCAGCTTTTTTTCTGTGGCGGCGGCGTGGTCGTCCGGTTAAGGTTTTTTGTTCAGCTCAGCTTTTTTTTCTGTTTTCTACCAGTCGAGCGTCTGTGCCGTACGCGGTGCTCTTGTTTTACATTGTTTGCGACTCCGTTTATAAAATTTTACAAAATTTTACAAGTGGAGAAAATATGTAGCTCTGTCTGCATACTCAATTACACTTAATGCATCCTTCACGCAGGCGTTCCTTTAGGGATGCTAGTCGTGTGTCGATGTTCTTGTATTTCCTTGTCTTGGTCGGTCTTTTACCTCCTGTAGCATACTGAACTACCTTGATACATCTTCCTGGATTGTTCTAAGGATTGAAAAGATGTTCGGATGAGAATGCTGAACAGCTTTCTTCAACATGCTATGCCAGCCTTCTAAATTATTCGTCGTCCTTGGACCGTAGGTGTTGAAGGGATTCCAAATATGTTTGTCACCCTCAACCCAGGTACTCATTTACATAGTCGGTGAAGGTTTCAATGGCTGATGGAAGGTCATTGACTGTGTTGATTGGTAAAAGTGGTAAAACTGCTGCTCGTCTGACTAGGCGGCGAATATCTTCATTAGTTCAGTATTCGTTTGTCAAACCAGTAGATTGTACCTTCCTACAGATACCAGGGGTTGTGAGTTCGAATCCCGGCTCGGCCAACTTTCTTTCCGACGTTTGACAAAAGTCAATGCGACATGCGTCATTCGTCTTCCATCAATGGGCTAAGTCTATGTGGAAAAGCAGCCAGTTGCTTGGGAAGATTGTTGTGTGGAGTACTGGTGTGAGAAAACCAGGAAATACGTGTGTAGGTGAACTGGACGCCGTGATATAACTGAGAAATTGTTAAAACGGCGTTAAATCCCAATCAATCAATCCTCCAGATACACTGTGCGTAGTGGAAGAAGCAA
The DNA here is from genome assembly GCA_031761405.1 of Serripes groenlandicus. Lineage (NCBI taxonomy): Eukaryota > Metazoa > Mollusca > Bivalvia > Cardiida > Cardiidae > Serripes > Serripes groenlandicus. The sequence goes on from JASEVX010000006.1 coordinate 20,581,423, forward strand.
GCCTTCACGTCCGTCGTCTGGAAGACTCGTCTAGCAGCTTTGTTGGGCTGGCCTGGCGTTGCATAGGTCCTCCAGGTTTTTCTGCGTGGCGAACACGAGCATTCTGCTTTCTTCACCCTCGTCTATAAGTAGCAACTGCTCACCAGCTGATGTCTCTGTCCACTCCCCTTCCAGACGTATATCCTGTCTTTTTCTCTGGAGCACTTGTCTGTCTTTGCTTCTCTCGCGATGAAGTTGAGACTATAATGCTGCGTTTACACTAGGCCACGATGTCTACGATCTCCACGATTTGAGAGAATCGTGATGAGCGTGGGGGTCGTGGGTCGAATCGTAATGATCGTGACACAATTTATGGCTGTCAAAAGCTTTTCCACGATTATGCCGATTTGATGCCAGATCTTGAGAGAGCATGATATAACGTGGGAATCGTAGTAGAGCGTAGTAGACCTTAACAGACCTTAACCGAACGTAACAGAACGTGATGCGCCATCGTAGGGGATCTTGATGAAACTTAGAAACACGATTCCTTCAAGGGTCACTACGATGTCACCACGTTTCTATCACGCTCTATCACTCTCTACTACCGATTCGTCAAGATACATTGAATAGCAAGTGTAATAACATCACGCTGTGACACGTTCTGCTACGAACATCCCGATAGGCAAACACGCTCTGACACGCTCTGATAAGTTCCCGCGCGGTTCCCACGATGTGTATCCACGCTCTGCAAGCTTCATTACGTTTGCAACACTGAACTGCCAGCCTTTGTATACCCAATCGTGCTGCAAGCGTGGAGATTTTACTCAAATCGTGGCCATAAATCGCAGGAGATCTTAACAGATCTTCGTGATCGTGAGAGATCTTAACATAACCTAACGGAACGTGACAGAACGTGAAAGCATATCGTGACGATCGTAACAGAACTTGAGAGAACGTGATGAAAATCGTGGCAGATCTTGACCAGAGTCGTGTTGGCTTCGTAACAAAACGTACTGAGAGCGCAGGAAAGCGTAGCAAAACGTAGAAAAAGAAAAACTGATACAATAAATCGTCGAGCACTACGATTTCTTTTAATCGTTGACATCGTAGACATCGTGGCCTAGTGTAAACGTAGCATTACATCCTTACAAATTTGTGTCCATCAATAACCAGACTCATTCCGCCGCGCTGGTTCTTCACACAATCTAGTTTGACTAGAGCATTAGCCATGTTTTCAGTATATAAATATAAATAAAAGCATTTTATGGTGAAAATACAACAGTCAAATAATTAATTACTTTAATATAATTAAATGTTTGTGCAAACAGTAATATTAATTATAAGTGTTTTTTTATAAATATATGATTGCATGTTTGGGCAAACAAATGAAGGTGAACATACTGTGAAAACAGTAAACCGCAGTCAAGTAATTAAATTTCTTTAATATGCATAGGTTAATAATGGAATAGGCAAAATAACAGGACTCTATTCTCACCTTTCCTTCACCGCTCTTAATCACCCCGCATTAAGGGTAAATAAATACCATTTTCAAAATGTGGGACACCGGCCATATGTGTTTGGGCCAAACTTCCAGTTCCCGATACCGTCTTAAGCACAAGTTTGACTGTACAATCATGAACCGCTTGAAAAGTTGCATCGCCATGTACTTTCCCTTGCACGCACGAGCTTCATTATTGGCCCTTCTTTCGCAGGGGGAAGCAATATGACCTACAAACTAATGCATGCTGTATACCTTTGGTAAATAGTGTAAATAGAAACATATTTAATTGTTCATTTTGTTCATTGTTCATTAACACTGGCTTCAGGGCGTAGCTTGGCAATAATCAAGTCTCACAGCGGTCATGATTGAATATCCAATGAATATGAAGCCGACTACTGGTAAGTCGCACAGCGGTCATGATTGAATGTCCAATGCATATTAATCCGACTACTGGTAAGTCGCACAGCGGTCATGATTGAATGTCCAATGAACATGAAGCCGACTACTGGTAAGTCTCACAGCGGTCATGATTGAATGTCCAATGAATATGTCAACGACTTCTGGTAAGTCGCAAAGCGGTCATGATTGAATGTCCAATGAATATGAAGCCGACTAATGGTAAGTCTCACAACGGTCATGATTGAATATCCAATGAATATGAAGCCGACTACTGGTAAGTCGCACAGCGGTCATGATTGAATGTCCAATGAATATGAATCCGACTACTGGTAAGTCTCACAGCGGTCATGATTGAATGTCCAATGAATATGAAGCCGACTACTGGTTAGTCGCACAGGGGTCATGATTGAATGTCCAATGCATATGAAGCCGACTACTGGTAAGTCGCACATCGGTCATGATTGAATGTCCAATGAATATGACACCGACTACTGGTAAGTCGCACAGCGGTCATGATTGAATGTCCAATGAACATGAAGCCGACTACTGGTAAGTCTCACAGCGGTCATGATTGAATGTCCAATGAATATGAAGCCGACTACTGGTTAGTCGCACAGGGGTCATGATTGAATGTCCAATGCATATGAAGCCGACTACTGGTAAGTCGCACATCGGTCATGATTGAATGTCCAATGAATATGACACCGACTACTGGTAAGTCGCACAGCGGTCAAGATTGAATGTCCAATGAACATGAAGCCGACTACTGGTAAGTCTCACAGCGGTCACGATTGAATGTCCAATGAATATGAAGCCGACTACTGGTTAGTCGCACAGGGGTCATGATTGAATGTCCAATGAATAAGAAGCCGACTACTGGTAAGTCGCACAGCTGTCATGATTGAATGTCCAATGAATAAGAAGCCAACTACTGATAAGTTGCACAGCTGTCATGATTGAATGTCCAATGAATATGAATCCGACTACTGGTTAGTCGCACAGCGGTCATGATTGAATGTCCAATGAATATGAAGCCGACTACTGGTAAGTCGCACAGCGGCCATGATTGAATGTCCAATGAATATGAAGCCGACTACTGATAAGTCGAACAGCGATCATGATTGAATGTCCAATGAATATGAAGCCGACTACTGGTAAGTCGCACAGCGGTCAAGATTGAATGTCCAATGAATATGAAGCCGACTACTGGTAAGTCGCACAGCGGTCAAGATTGAATGTCCAATGAACATGAAGCCGACTATTGGTTAGTCACACAGGGGTCATACATACACTGTAACTAGTATCATTGGTCTTCCACCGATAGGCTAAAGATAGTTTTGTAGAAGGTAGACATTTGCCTAGGAGGACTACTGTGTGGAGTACTGGTGTGAGAAAGTCGGGAAACACTAATGAGAAGGGACTGCCGTGGTATTAATGGAACGCTATTGACAACTACGTTAAACAGATGGTTTTAATGGAACGTTAATGAAAACGGCGTTAAACAGATGGTTTTAATGGAACGTTAATGAAAACGGCGTTAAACAGATGGTTTTAATGGAACGCTAATGAAAACGGCGTTCAACAGATGGTTTTAATGGAACGCTATTGACAACTACGTTCAACAGATGGTTTTAACGGAACGCTAATGAAAACGGCGTTAAACAGATGGTTTAATTGTATCGCGGGTTCGATCCCCGAACGGGTCATACCAAATACTTTAAAAGTGGTAGTAATGACTGCGTTCCTTGGCGCTCTGGGTTGCTGGGACTGTCAGGTGTCGGGATAAATGGACCAGTAGTACTGGTAACTTACCCGGGAAACACCATGATACATATTAACATGTGTTGAAAGTGGCGTAAAACACCCAAACAATCAATCAATCAATCATATCACTAACTAACTTACACATTCATTAACTACAACATTCAATCAATCACACACTCACTCATTCATTCGCCGTTTTATTTTGCCTGAATTATATCTTTAAACACTGTATAGCTTACTTGTATGTTTATAATCATATAACTTTTTCAATATTTTAAGAATATATCTCAATAATTGTTTCTGTAATATATCTCAATAATTGTTTCTGTAATATATCTCAATAATTGTTTCTGTAAAATATCTCATTCCAATTGTGTCATTCATATTGTATTATTTGTAAATAGTAATGTATATGGATCAGAGGCCTAAACACTTGAATAAGGAAATTGAATTTAATTGAATTGAATAGAAAAAAAAAAGAGATATAAGTATTGCTTAAATAAGTGATAGATGGAGTATAGATAAAGAAATTGAATTGAATTGAAATGAAATGATAACAGAAGACTTAGAGCCAACATCAACTGACACAGTAACGTTTA
>JASEVX010000006.1:20585864-20682003 GCA_031761405.1 Serripes groenlandicus
AGAGAGAGAGAGAGAGAGAGAGAGAGAGAGAGAGAGAGAGAGAGAGAGAGAGAGAGAGAGAGAATTAGACACACACACACATTAAATGGTAAATAATAACCTACTGTCCACATCAAATTCTTCGCAGAAGTTATCGAGTTCCTTGTCTGTTGGGTTCATGTTACGCAGTCGAGCATACTTAAGCAATTCCAGTTTACTAATCTTTCCATCGTCGTTTGTGTCGATGAAGTCGAAAAGTGCATCGTAATCTGTGAACGGTATTGTTTAAATTAAAATATTATAATTCATGAATATGGTGTTATAACGTCACCTTAGTGCAAAAACTCAATAAGTACGTTTTTGTAATTTTACAGGAGAGCATTTAAACTGATTTTCTTAGAGAAATGACACTTGATTTTAATTTTTTTTATGGTTTTTATTTAAAAACAAAGAAACGAAATAGTCCAAATAATATTTTCTGAAAAAGATTTGTAATAAAAGAGATATTTGGAAAAAATGCACTTATATGTTTATATTTCACTGAACTTGTTTGGTGCAATAAAATTATAAGTGCACCTATCACTTTATTGCACTTGATAGTTTGGAGCAAAAACTATATAAGTGCCATTTATCCTTTACTAGATGTGAACAGATAGACAAATATTGATTTATTATTACAAGATTGATATTAACCCTTTCCATCATACGACAATTCTGCAGCAGACGACTTTGAACATATTTTGTCAAAACATAGAAAATCTCCATAATTGAATGGATAACCTATGACTAAAAGTGGAAAACATTGTGGCAAAATGAGAAATTGCACGTTTTGTGCAATTTCTTCTTTTGTTACTATGTTTTCAAAAAGCCGTCTGCTGCAGAGGCGTCTGAAAGCGTTTATATGAGGTAAAGGGTTAATATTTACTCTGTTCTATGGTAACCTAAGAAATGCTTTGATAAATCTGAAATACAACTGAATCAAGACTAAAATGCAACCAAATTAAAACAATAAGCTTATATATATATATTGTAAATTTAGATTTAGAATAAATAAAAGAGTTGCCTCAGTTTAATAATAATAATAATAATAAACTTTATTATATATTCAAGATAGAAGCACCGTTATGGGAATAATTTATGTAATTAACTGATGACCACAAGCGTGCATGGTACCATGAAAGATATGTTGATTCAAATTTCTTTAAAATTTCGCAGTTCCTGACATGCAGTGGCTTCCATATTTTTGGTCCAAAGTATGTCAAAGATTTTCTGTAAAATTCTATTCTTGGTTTAGGAATGCAAAGACGCCAGATCTGGGTGATGGACAGGAGCAAACCTGTAGTCCCCAAACAAATCTCCGACCGGTTAGGGACTAATAAGTAATATGTTCCCAATCAGGGAGACTAGGTTTTCTCATCATTGGACCGACCATCCAGTTTTATTTTGTCAAGGCCATATTTAAATCCTATTATGTATAATTCTCTTAAAAATGGAGAGATCTTAGAAGGAAATGTGAAGTCTGACAAAATGAAACTTTTTAAAAAATCTGATAAAAATTTAAAAAAATATTTTTAGACATGAGCATTATTTCCATTTTCTGCAATGTTTCTGAAAGTTGTTTTACTACAGAGGTGTCAAAAGTTGTTTATATTATGGAAAGAATGAGAAGAAACAGAAATTAGTGATATTTATTCAGCTATTTTGTATACAAATATGGACATATATCTTTCTTGCACCAAATAGTTGTTTGAAAAATTAAAGTGATGTGGTGCAATACATCACTATGTGCACATATTGTTTTTTTGCACAACAAAATAATATCAGCGTACTTATCACTTAATGCCTCTTTCTTAAAAAAGCATATTTTGAGGTTGAATTTGGATTTAATACTTTTTGAGGACATGCATCTTTATATCTTAAATCATTTTATGCAAAAAAGTGATTTTGTGAAAAAATGGACTTATTGAGTTTTTGCACTAAGGTGACGAATTAAGCCGCTTTCAATCATGTTTCCTTTATATCACAGCAGTCCTGGGTAATTTTCCAGCACAACTGGTTCGTTAATCGTGACACCAGCGAGTCAGTCGTAAAAGCCATTACTTTGGTATGACCGCGGATTGAACCCGCGACCACACGCACCCGAAGCGGATGCTCTACCACTGCAGATCCGTCCCAGGAATTGGTTAGAGATATATGATATAATTATTCGATTCGTCGCATGTTCTAGTTATAGTGAGTCCATTGCATTTATCATTATGATGTTCAGGTATTTAAAACAAATTTGTTTTTTATTTCATAATAAGCAATTTCTTCATTTGCAATAATGATCTAAATTCTTTATTTTATTTTATTTTTGATCATTTATACAGATATTCCTAATCTTAACTGAGCTCTAGACAAGAAGAGTATTTTACATCCCCAAATATCATATGACCCTGAAACCCTGTGGTGTGGGTACTCAAAGGAATCATCTCTGTGCGATGATTATTTTGAATACCTACAACATAGCGTTTATTCATGCGTAGGAGTCATGAGCGAGATATTGCTGAGGTGGACCAGTTACCTCCTCCTTTTCTAGTCATCAGTCTTCGCCTAAAAATGATTTCCAAGTGGTTTGCTACAGATTTCTGGATATTTTAGTTAGGGCCTCCTCCTTCCTACATGTTCATTGTCAAATTAGAGACTTATTTTAAATGACCGAACTACGAAGAAGGTGTAGTGGTAGTAGACTCCCCCAAGATAACGGTCCCAGTTTATATTTGAACCCCAGTCTGCTCAGCGACAAAGATAAGCTCTAGTAATGGCTATCGAAGCTTACTTGGCGCTTCGCAAGACGGGAATGCATGCGTATCATTTCAATGGAAGGATCGATGCCAGGCAAGCTCATTAAGACCAGATAAAAGCTTGCCACAGTAGGAGACGCTCGTAAAGTTCTAATGACTGGCATTTTACAGGTCTAGTCAGATTGACCTTTGCATCAGCTAATCAAAATGTTGCCTATAAAGTCGTTAGGTATCAACAGGGGACATAACTTATTAAATAAACGAGATATAGAAGCGGTGATGACCGGGTGTACCGGTTGTATAGTAAACATTATAGTCGTAGAAAACGAGCGTTTGTTGAATCGTGCAGTTTCATTGGACATAAAAACGAAACACGAACTCGGGAATATTTAAATGAGTACTGTCAATTCGAGACGACCTTTTGTGCGGTGTCGTCAGATCCAATATAGGCGGAACGAAGTATTTTTGTCTGATTTTAGTGAAATTGGGTGTCACGATTATCTTACTAGAAGGACTAGTAAAGATCCAAGGAAATGCCACCATATTACTGAAACAAAACAGCGTAAAAAACGTTCTGAAACAAACCTCGTGAATACGCCAAAGCCAAGTGCATAGCGTGATCGAATTGATTACGGGTGAACTGGGTTCGACCCAAGCTTACGGCGGACATGGTGTAGTGCCCCTTGGCAAGGGACATTTCCTGGATCTGTCTACAAGGAAACACGACCCCTAGGTCGGTAGCCCTCATCGTTACCGAGTGAGGTATCACGTGGTGTGACGGTGTGATTGATTGGCACTGAACACAGATATGCAATGGTATTTCAGTTTTATCTCGACGGCCAGTTCACCTAACGTCGTTTTCCTTCCTGATACTCCAGCACTCCACAAAACATTTACCTGGGATATTGGTAACCATCACACATAAACTATTTTGTCCATTGTTAAAAGACGATTGACGCTAATCGAATGCACTTTTATAAATCATCGAGTAGAAATGTAATTTTCTACGTTTGAGAAAATCGAATAAGGAGGATATTAATTTCCCCTCTGTTTGAAAGCAATGAACGCTAGGTGGCGTTGTTTCAAAGTGAATTGCACGAGGGAAGTTCTTTCAGTCGACTGTCCAAATGCTTGTCGCAATTATAAAAAAACGTATTTTTAATATGAAGTGTTTATTTGTTTCATTTGTCATTAGTCAATTAATGGCAAAAAAAGGTCCGTGAATGGAAAGGTACATGAGGAATGAATGGTCGCGCCGGGGTTCGAACCCACGACCCATTGCTTGATAGTTTTCGACGTAACCGACTGAGCTATCGCGGCTCGATACACGTGAAGGTGCCCAAATGGGAACAACAGAGATCTATATCCGTTTAGTCGAGGGCGGCAACCGTTCCTGGGGTAGTGGATTGAACAAATGCATTCTGACTATTTGTCTTTCTCCAAAGAGCTAAATTATCTGGAAAGTTAGCCAGTTATCTGAAAAGTGTATTATATTTATATGTGGAAAACATGAGCAAGAAATCCAGAAAACACCCGTCTAGGGATCTGGTCGACGAGATATGACTGAAATATAGTTGAAAAAGGCGTCGGCGTTAATTTCAAAATACACTCATGGTATTGTTCGGCAAGATTGTCCTGTTCGTTATTTTCTGCAAATATGTTTATTATTCCTACATTTATTGTTTTTCTATCAGTCTGACACCCCTTTATAAAACGGCTTTTGAATAGTGAGCAATTTCTGCTTTTGCCACCATTTGTTTAACTTAATTCAATAACTGGTTGGTATCATATTAAAAGAGTGTTGACAATACATTGTGTTTTCAAAGTCGTCTACTGCAGATTCTGTTGTATATATATAAAAATTGAATCGTGCGCCGGCTATCAAAAACTGTGATTTGGGTTTTTCCCCGTAAGAAATGAAAAAGAGTTGTGAAATTACAATTAGATTATAAACAATACGACTATTATTTAAGCTCAAGATTATTTAATTGTTTGGGGCGTTTTGCGACGCTTTCAAACATATTCCTAGTAATATCACAGCGTTAGTTACCAGTTATACTGGTCCCTTTATCCTGACACCAGCAACCATTTTTAAAAAGAAATTGGTTTGACGCGGCCGGGGTCGTACCCACGTCCACCAGCACCCGAGGCGGACGATCTAGCACTTCACCACCGCGGAGGTGCATAAGGTCAGGTCAATATATGAGCCGTCCCGCGAGAAAACCAACAGTGTTGACTCTGAGTAAAGTATCGACCCGGATCAGCCTAAGCATGCCGCTCAGGCTAACGCGGACACCCTTTTCGCATCCTGTGAATTTTCTGTTTCAAGAATCATTACTCTATACCTCTATCCCCCTGAGACGGAATGTGTCTGCCCGGATAAGCCTGCGCAGACTGCGCATGCTGATCTGGGTCGATACATTACGCAGAGACCATAATGTCGGTTTTCTCGCTTTACGGCTCATATCTAATTATCACATAATATCAAAGTGTCAAACAATGCAGAATGAATTCTCGAGCGACAGCTCATTTTAAACTGTATCTCCTGAAGCTGCATTGTTTGCAAAAGGCTTTAATCGCCATTGGCAGCGAACGGGTTAAGTTACGGTTAATTATCACAGTTATTTACTAATTGGAGACATTGGTCAGTTATCTCCCTTTAATACTCTCTACATCTAGCTAGGTCCTACCATTTGGTTTCCTCTGTTTTTATCATTGTTTTTTTTGCACTGAATGGTGCACTTATAATTGCATTTTCTTGACCAACTGTTATTAGATTGATTAGTAATTCCAAATTTGTTTTCTTTAAACAATGCTATGTAAATTTTCTCTTTTGAATCATCACTTTAATTAACACATTGATGATTAATGTGTACAGAGTAATTGCAATATCTCATTGCGAAATAGCAATAAAGACAAAGGATTTCAACTGAAAGGACCTACCAACTATTTGGTCTTCCTTGGTCTTTATCTGACAAGGGAGATAATATAATTATCATTAATGTCCCTCATTAGTTATCAGAAAGTCCAAACAACATCTGTATGTTTAATTGAGTTTTTCCTTCGTTTTCAACATTATTCCAGTTATGTCACTGCGACAGGTCACTTATTCATGCTCCCTGTGTAATCAAACCAGTACTACGCCACTATGACCGTCGCGACGCGTTTGGGGGTCGAACCTGGGACGCCCGGTTCCAAATCCACTAGCCACCCTGCCACACGAGGTTAAGGTTATCAATAAAAGAAAAGTTTTGTAGAATAATAATACATACCTTTAACTGGATCTTGAATTAATTCTGTGGTACTTTCTGCTCTCTGAAAATAAAACATTCAAATTAGATGGATATATGGTAAAGCTTGAACTGAATGTATTTATATTGTTTTATGGCGCATCGACAGCTAAGGTCATTTAGCGCGCAAATAAATTTAATTATTCATGATCCCTGGGTAAACAAACCAGTACTAGGCTAGAAAATGTGCCTTGAACTGACTTTCACATGCCTGATATGTCAATTTTAGTTTAAAACTTATTCATTCAACCCCTTTCCCACCCGGCAACGCATTTTGACGCATCTAAAGCAGACGTCTTTTGAATGGGAACAATAAGAACCGCATTCATAACCGAATAAAACGTTTTAATTGTATTCACGAACGCCGTCCGAAGTCTCTCGGCATTCATCGGGTTTAATCGGGATGACCCAAAATGAAGTCACAATTGATTCACGTATAAACGTCCTCTTTACGGACGTGCGTTTAACCCTCACCCTGCTGAATTCGAGAAATTGAAATTATGATCCCTCATCATGAATATATTCTGCTATGTTTAACCCTTTTCCACAAATATATGTTTTTTGAAGCCTCTGCAGCAGACGGTTTTTGAAATCATAGTGGCAAAAAGGAGAAATTGCTCATGGTGAGCATTTTATCCATTTTCCACAATGTATTCACCTGTTGTCAATAATCATACTGTTATTCAATGTTGTTTTTACATTTTTGCCTTATTATTTTAAAAGTCGTCTGCTGCAGATTTGTTGTATCGTATACTGCCATATTTCGGTGAGGGACCCTTATCGGCGACCTTTTTATGTTTTATGTTTTCTTTAAATTTAATTTCTTTCGAACCTTTTTAAATATGTTTAACATACGTAAATGCAGAGTATTTTGAATAACCTAGTGAAAATTATGTTGAAATTCTAAGTACCAATTTTCTCCTATCCGAAAGTCTCTTTTTGAAATATCTTTTTTTCCCCACTGAATGATGCAATTCATGTTTAATTAAGACAATCATGTTATTTGGATTGATCAAATCCCTTTAATCCCGTACAGGATGTTCCCTAAAGTGCAAAACCATCTGCCAGAAATTCAGCATGTTGAAAGAGAACATTTCATTTCATTTGTTTTTAATCATGCCCAAAATGTGATATAATTTCTTTAAATGATGGACATATCTGAAGGCAAGAACAGGTTTTCCTCTCTGTCAGGTAGAATGTTATTTGGCTTACCACAGATTATGTCCTGTAAAGCTTAGTAAAATATTCAATAGTTTGAATATTTTTGTTATATTACTTTCTGATATTTTCCAATGTAAGACAGTGCTCATATGTTTTGTGCATCTACTATTAACCCTTTCTCTCATATAGACGCTTTATGACGCCTCTGCAGCAGACGGCTTTTTGAAAACATAGTGACAAAAGAAGAAATTGCTCAAAACGAGCAATTTCTCCTTTTGCCACAATGTTTTCCACTTTTAGTCATAGGTTATCCATTCAATTAAAGAGATTTTCTATTTTTTGACAAAATATGTTCAAAGTCGTCTGCTGCGGAATTGTCGTATGAGGGAAAGGGTTAATAATTTAAACCCAGGGTGAACTGTCACATTTTAATATTTTGACAATAATTAAGTCAAAGAAATGGCTGCTCTGCCATAGCCTACAATGCAATGTAAAAAGATTTTTTTTTAAAAAACATTGATGGCAAATAAATTGAATTAAAATTAAAGTTAAAGTGGCTGTAATGTTGTGTGTTTGCTACATTAACTTAGGGTCACTGAAACTGGGCAGTGAAGATATATGGGAATGGATTAAATTAAAGAACAGTCTGTAATAAGCGTTGATGAGTGAGACGCGAATAATAAAAGCCAAAATCGAACTGCATCAATGTTCAGGCTGATTTTGTTCTTCTTCCGGGTATTATGCAAGGGTCGCTTTGAAGCATAATCACATATGAACTGTACAGATGCGGCGCGCAACACAAAGGAAACACTGAAATAATTAACAGTTGATCTTGGTTGCAAGTTTCGTTTTCAGGAAAATAATCTTTAAAAGAAGAAATAAGTCACGTGTAGCGGAATAAGTGTTAAACAACAACAACAACTTTTGATAATTTACCGAACTATCTCCGAGTGTTATCTCCGTTGGAATATGTCCCCCCGTAATTCCACTGAGTGAGTTGTGCATTTTATCACTAGATTTCATATAATTATACAACAATACGCTTACACATTTGGATATAACACGTGTAGTTATATGTTTCTTAAGCCTGGTATTGCTAAAGGAACCGCGTATTACACTGTCCTGTTTGTCCACAGTATTTCCGGAAACGATTTCTAGCGCCATCAGTTTGCTGATCATCAATGCTACCACGTTCCTTTCGCTTCTTTGCATAGTCCATGCTTGTATAAAGAGAGATGCTGGCTAAGTGAATATATTTCAAGATAAAGACAGGAACAACGTGATACAGCGTCGATAAAAACACACGATAGGTGCGAAACTTGGTTTGTTCGGTGACGACTTCATCTGTAAATGTGGCGGATTGAGCATTGGGTTAATGTAGTTCCAATTGTGTTCATTTTCGCTACTTTTCCGCTCGGTACGTACTAACGTTACATAATGTCTCAATACAGCCATACATGCATTGACACTAGTAACACAGCCACATGAATCTGATCTAAGGAATCCTCATCGTATTGCAAACCTTCCATAACTGTAGGATGGTGTATTTTTCGCCTGGTGCGTCATTTTCTATTCTTGTCAGATAATTTCTGTCTATCACGCACATACACTCAGCTCTTTATTGTCACATTTATGGCTTTGTTGAATTCTAACCAATACATACTTGTTTAAGCGCGAAAAACCCTCTCCAATGTAAAATCTTAATATTTCCAGATTGTATGTAAAATCTACAATAACAATGCTTGGAATGGGGGGAAAAAGGATGCATTGTCTGTTTAATCATTTTGACCGCTGGAACCGATTTGTTTACCTCGACCCCCACTCCCCCCTGTATAGAGCCAGACCAGCCAATGTATCCGTGCCGTCTGACCCGCAGGTTCTATACTGTTGACTGCTGAAATCATCATTTTTGTCTTGATTCATTTTCCTAAACATTGGAGATGGACTCCTTCTAATTAAAAGCTGGACAAGTCCACTTTAATGATTCAGCTTTGAAAGCGTTAATCATTGTGTTAAGTTTCTCTTTCGACGAATTAAATCTGGCAAAATGGATAGCGTCACGAAGGGTAAGTCATGACTCAACCCTGTGGTTGGGATCGTTTCGTAAGCCGATTTGTCTGTTTATGTCTACCTCTCTAACTGGTGTCTCTCCTTTCATGAACACCCTTGTTTCGTCTACCGACAAATCTGCTTCAGATTACTCTTAACCCTACCACAAACAACAGATATAACGTGAAAGACAGTTGTGAAGTGTTAGCGCATCGGCCTCTCGTATCAAAGGTCACGGATTCGATTCCCATGATGAGCGGGTTCTGCTTTTGGGATTTGTTCACACAAACGGCGCAATTATTTGTAGAAGCATCAGTTTACCTTGATTAATATAAGCTGAAAGCTTGTTCCGCAGTACATGTAAGATAAAAACGGCTTCAGCAGACGACTTTGAAAACATGAAGTCAAATAGAATCTGAATTTTAAGTGTCATCAATTCAAATAGAATCAAGTTCTGTTTTTTTTTTCAGGAACACTAATAAGCTTATGCTTAATCATTCAGAGCAATTGGTCTCTATAATCAAAGAAAACAAGATTGAGAAATAAATGTTTTTAGTCAGTTTTTCACAAATAGCTTTATATACTATGAGATTATTGTGGAATCCCGAAGAAGGCCAATGGACGAAATGTCGCATCACAGAGTGTTTTTATTGTTATATATATATAATTCGTTACGGATTATAATTTTCAAATATACACATTATTAAAACAAATAACGATTTCATTTTATTGTACTGGTATCCGGTTGGATACCGTCTCCATGGTGTAGTGGTTAGAGCGTCCACACTGGGAGCGGGAGACCAGGCTTTCTTTCGATATCAGCCCTGAAGTATTGAGACAGTTCCTTCAAACATACGTATGTTAAGGTTTCACACGCAGACGTATTCTGAATCGTAAACAGCAGATGATATTTGCTCATTTTGCCACAATGTTTTTTCCATAATTGTCATTTCTTTCTATGTAGTTATTTTTAAGATGTAATCAATGCCGTCTGCTGCGGATTTGTTATTTGTGGAAGGGTTAAGACAATACAACGGATAATGGAGAAAATAGCATTGAACCCTTTCCCAATTTGCCGGTGCATTTAACGTATATGTGTCAGTCGATACTTAACACATTGTAACACAAGGAGTACAATGTGTTCATTTCTATTCAATAATTGTCCTTTTCGTTAATAGAGGGGGTAAGAGGTTTTCAATAGTTATGTCTTGATGTTATCTGAGTCGTCTGCTGCAGATGTGTTATTATGGGGGAGGGTTACGACGTAATAGCATATCGTGACACATGTAATTGTCTGAGGAAAATAAACTAAAAAACGTAAACATAAAAGGGAGCAGGAAGGTTATTGAAGTGAATACAAAACTCCAAAGAGAATAGTGTTGATTGTTCTACAGGCGTCCGGGTAATTTGGAGGGAAAACACACCATACTCTCTTTTTACTACATGTAGCCCTTCTATATTGTATTATATAAAACACATTATTAGTATGTTATATGAATCAAGCTATTTCTAGAATTTGACATAGTGCTATTTTTTAGAATTTGACATAATGCTATATTTAGAATTGGACATACTGCTATTTTTAGAGTATGACATCATACGGGACTCAGACGCCTGTGATCGATCTGGAATAGACTTCTTCAGTAAACAGTGTAGGAATATATGGACAAATTCTCCTTTACCTTAAAACAGTTCAGTTCTGTTTTAAAATTAGTTCATTTATCAATGCACTCATTCGGCCTATTCTTTTCTTTGTATGTAATTAATTAAGGTGTGTTTGAAATAAGAGAAGCGCGAAATGTCATCAAAATGAAAGTCAATCCAAATAACAACAGTGGTTATTGTTTCCCTTGAATACACTTAAAAGCCGATACAACAGTTGTTTAAGTTGACCTTTTATACCCTGTGTAGCTCAAATAACAACAGTGGTAACAGTTTATATTTATATAAAATGCAACAACAGTTGTTACCGTTTACCTATGATTATCCGTTAAAGCCCAAACAGCATCCGTTGTAAGAGTTTACACTTGATCACCCTGTAAAGCCCAAACAACAACAGTTGTTACTGTTTTCCCTTGATTACCCTGTATAGTCCAAATAGCATCGCTGTTAGAGTTTACCCTTGACCGACCTTTAAAGCCCAGCAAAAAACAGTTGTAACAGTTTACCGGTAGATACCCTTTATAGTCCAAACAACACCAGATGATAGAGTTTACCATTGACCATCCTTTACAGCCCTCACAGCAACAGTTGTAAGAGTATAACCGTAATCACCCGTTATAGCCAAACAAAACAGTTAACCGTTTATCAAATTGTAAAGCCCAAACAAAACAGTTAACCGTTTATCAAATTGTATAGCCCAAACAAAAACGAGTTTACCCGTATATATAACCTTTATAGCCCAAACAACAACAGTTGTTAGATTTAAAGTGTTAAACCATTGAACACCCTTTACTGCCAAAACAACTTAAATTACAACTGAGGAAAGTGAAAACTCCTTTGATGCCATGCAAGTACGTAGAGATGCAAATACCGTAACACTTCTCATAACGACAACTTTCGGTGAACAACAAGTCCTTTTTAAATCAACGCTATAAGATGCTCCCACGGGACTTCTATCAATACAAATAAATATCTTTAGTGCATGATCACCTCTATAGAGCAACAACAATTGCTAAAGAGAGGTCACACTATAATACATTTTTTGTTATTTCATGTAATACTCGAAAGGGAAAGTCTTAAGCAACGAATGTGTCGTGTGACTGGTAACGATGGTACAAATATTCCTTGTCGTACAAAAAGTAAACACGTTTAAATTAAATATCGATTCATGTTGACTAGAGGTATGACATAGAGGACAAAGAAGAGTCCTTGCTGTACCGATGTGGCCTGGCATTTTGGAGATCGTGAAACATTGAAGATGAACGGAAAACCTCGTGAAAATCAATCAAGTAGATATTGCTACTAGAGATGGCAACGAATACCAAAATAAGTATTCGAATATTCGACCCATTTGTGCATGCTTCGCCAACAAAGAGTTTATAAATGCGTTATTTGCTGTAAAGATATCTTACTGTTGTCTTATTTTGCTACTCTACGGCTATCATGTCAGGTACGCGGCTCTTTCGGTTCGCATGCGCATGTGTACAAAACTCTTCTTTTTTTTTAAAAATAGGTCTCCCATTTTTCACGCGACACCGTTATTTGGCAACGACAAAGACTATCCGTATAGCTATTTGCTCAATAGTGTTCTGAATAACTAGTTTGTAATAAGAACACGCCATGTGAAAAGCCATCGTCGGTTTTTAGTAAAAATCAGTGGTTGATTTATTGTTTGGTGTCATACACCGCTTTCAGTAACGTTCAACAATGTTTCAGATTCACTGCGTTTCCTGGGTAAGAAGCCAGTACTACTGGTGCATTTATCCGGACACCAGCCAGTCAGTCGTAGTGCTAACCCCGCAACCATGAGCGCCATGGAGGGCAGCCATTACTATCGTTTGAAAGTATTTAGTATGACCCGGCCGGGGATCGAACCCGTGACACCCGAGGCGGACGCTCTTACCACTACACCACCGAGGCGATATGGCAACCAGCGGATACGGTCGGTGATCAGACATGCACACTCCGTGCTGTCTTATCATAATATTTGCTTTACCATGACGTAGCTGTAATTGTTTATTAATGATGAGTGTTAGCTTTCTGACTCCAGCCCTACTTGACGCTAAGTAATAACTTGATATATTAAATAAGGTTGGGAATAAATCCACCTATCATATTTTACAATATTTTACAATATTTCACATTATTTTACAATATTTTACATTTTTTTTTTTTTTTTACAATATTTTACATTATTTTATATTATTTTACAATATTTTACAATATTTTACATTATTTTACAATAGATTTAAATAAAAAAAAAATTTTTTATTTATTGGGTTTTACTCCGTTTTCAACATTATTTCAGTTATATCACGGCGACAGTTCACTTATTCATGATCCCTGGGTAAACAAACCAGTACTAGGCTAGAAAATGTGCCTTGCCGAAGGGCACTCAACCATGACCGTCATGCTTCGACTGGGGATCGAATCCGGGACACCCGGTTTCAAATCCCAATAGTTACCTTTCCTGACAAACAATACAATACATTATCACTTAGAAAGTTTGGTGGAAATTCCGCATCTAATTTGCATATCGGATCTATGCATTGGACCCTGTTCTGTTAACGTCATAATAAACGTCATGATCGTGTGTTAATCCTTTTATACATATAGACGCTTTCTGACGCGTCTGCAGCAGACGGCTTTTTGAAAACATAGTGACAAAAGAAGAAATTGCTCAAAACGAGCAATTTCTCCTTTTGCCACAATGTTTTTTCACTTTTAGTTATAGGTTATCCATTCAATTATAGAGATTTTCTATTTTTTTAACAAAATATGTTCAAGGTCGTCTGCTGCAGAATTGTCGTATGAGAGAAAGTGTTAATTATGTCATGAGAGTTCTCATATTCTCTAGAATGCAAGGTTTGGTAACTTAAAATTGCGTACGTTTAAAGTATGTATTTTTTACAATATGAATACATCATTGTACATGAAAGATATGTCGCGCGCGAAAACGGATGATTTTCCATGAATGTTTCTACTCTGTCTGCATTGCTTTCCCTCATTTACGAGATCTTATCCTGAATAAATCCGACTGTGTCTTAAAACTTGAATTAGTACACCTCACTTAATAACTGTAAACAGTTTCCTCTTTATCAGTAAAAACTACTCATTAGTACACATCACTAAATAACTGTAAACAGTTTCCTCTATATCAGTCAAACCTACTCAAGAAATTAATTAGTACACCATCACTAAATAACTGTAAACAGTTTCCTCTATATCAGTAAAAACTACTCACGAATCGAATGAGTAAAATCCACTAAATATATGTAAACAGTTTTCTCTATATCAGTCAAACCTACTCAAGAAATGATTTGTACACCTCACATAATTTCTGTAACAGTTTCCTCTATATCAGTAAAACTACTCACGAATCGAATGAGTAAATCCACTATATACATGTAAACAGTTTTCTCTATATCAGTCAAACCTACTCAAGAAATGATTTGTACACCTCACATAATTTCATGTAAACAGTTTCCTCTATATCAGTGGAGACTTCTAATGACTTGAGTTAGTTCATCTAACTAAATATATGTCAACAGTTTCCTCTATATCAGTGAACACTATTCATGACTTGAATGAGTATTCCTCTATATCAGTAAAAACTAATCATGACTAGAATGAGTACATCTCACTAAATATATGTCAACAGTTCCCTCTATATCAGTGAAAACCACTCACGACTTCATTTACGAGATCTGATCCTGAATAAACCGACGGTGTCTTCATACTTGCGGTTTCAAGAGCGAAATTAATGACGAGCGCACTACTTGATGACAACTCTTGAACACACGATCTGTGAACCTAACAAACACACCGCCTCAGTGGTGTAGTGGTAGAGTGTCCGCCTCGGTGCAGGAGGTCGTTGATTCGATCCCCGACCGGGTCATACAAAAGACTTTAACAATTGTAGTAATTGCTCCCAACATTGGCAGTCAGGGTTGCTGGATTAATATTGCCGACTGGATTGCTGGTGTCAGGATAAATGGTCAAGTAGTACTGGTAACCTACCCAGGAAGCGCCGTGGTGTAATTGATTTGTTTAAAGCGACGTTAAACTAATTGCAAAAAACAACAACAACAACAACGAAAAACGTGCATTACATGCATATAAGGGCAGTGAAGACCCTGGAAAGACTAAGAACCTTCACTTGATTCCTATTGAACCTGACGCCAAAACACTTAACACAGCTTATGTATATTAGAGATAAAAGGTAAAGTAAACATGTTAAAGTGTTTGTATATTGACATCACATAATGACGGGATCAGTACTTTCTGAATTATGAGACACTTCAGTACGTTTACTTTACCAATTCCCTTAACCCTTTCTCACATACCAGAGCTATAGATAAGGGGCATTTTTGTATGTTCTAAAATCCTTATTTGACCATGTAATCCTATGTTGTGTGTACTCAAAAGAATCGTCTCGATGAGACGATTCTTTTGAGTACCCACATAATAGGGTTTGGTTGGATAATAAGAAATATATTGTGGGGAAATGAGCTGTTCACTGCTCCTTATCTGAAACTCTGCATACATGTACCAACCATGTATGACGCCTCTGCAGATGACTTTTGAACACATAGTGGTAAAACGAGAATTTGCGTATAATTGAGCGATTTCTTCTATTACCACAATGTTTGCTTCTTTATTCAATAATGATTTTTCAAGTTTCTTTCATTATAGTTTCCATATTTTTGACAAAATGTTTTCAAAGTCGTCTGCTGCAGATTTGACGTATGAAGGAATGAATACATTCGAGACATGAGTTGACCGCAGAGAGCTAAAACATTATTAGGACCAAGGTAATTGATTGATTAATTGATGTTTAACGCCATTTTTTTTTTAAAAAATCAGTCATTTCACGGCGACCAGTTCATCTACTCATGTGTTTCCAGACTTTCTCACACCAGTTCTCCACACAAAAGGCTTTCCAAGCAACTGGCTGCTTTTCCATACAAACTGTTAGCACATCGGTGGAAGACGAAGGACGTTTGTCACAGCGACTTTTGGCAAACGTCGGAAAGCATGCAAAATAAGCAATTTCTCCTTTTGTCACCTTGTTTTCAAATCTATTCAATTATTGAACTTTCTTTTTCAGAGATTTTCTAGATGTATTCAAAGTCGTCTGCTGCAGAATTGTTGTTTGTGGGAAAGGGTTAAAATCAAAGACGATTTCAAAGTAAGCGACAAAACATAATACGTGTAATGTTTTGTTTGTTTGAAGTGTTTTAGGACGCTTTCAACACTGTCTAAGTGATATCACGGCGTTCCATGGGCTGGGTAAGTTACACGTACTACTGGTCAAGTTATGCTGACACCAGAGAGACAATCGTTACGCTAACCCCTCAATCCTGAGGGAAAGGTATTATCGTACAGGTTCCTGTTCTCGAACCGGACCTACTATTCTCGAACCTTTAGTTCAATGACTGTTTACATATTTCCAAAAAACGAATTATACGTAATACATTTTATGTGAACCGATGCTTTGTTTACTTACACATACATTTTTGAATTTAATCGTAAGTATTGTTGGTTTTTGACATGAATCTATACGTATTCCCATAAGCCCTGATAAATGTTAAGATGTTCGAGAACCGGTGTTTCCATGCTACTATGATTTGTATTGGTAGTTGGTTTGACCCAGACGGAAATTCGAATATTTCGAAACAATCGACACTAAAGATTACATGTCAGATAAACGGTGCAATTGCATTACCCCCATATCCACATCTGTCCACAGATGGCACTATTCCCTTGATACGAACGATAATGGCACTCCTACGACAGACTACTTTAGAAGATGTTGGGTTTAACGCCGTTTTCAACAGTGTTTTCAGTCACATATCACGACGGACAGTTTAAAGTTAAAAAGTGAATTGACCTACTCATGCGTGTATTGACTATCTCACACCAGTACTCCCTACAGCAGTTTTGTCAAGCAACTGTCTGCTTTTACACATGACTGAGCCTTCTCGCGAGAAAACCAACATTATGGCCTCTGCGTAATGTATCGATCCAGATCAGCCTGCGCAGTCCGCGCAGACTGATCCGGGCCGACACATTCCGTCTCAGGGGGATAGAGTTATAAAGTAATGATTCCTGAAACAGAAAATCCACAGGGGGCGAACAGTGTCTAACCGGGTAAGCCTTCGCTGCATGCTTCGGCTAATCCGGGTCGATACTTTACGCAGAGTTCACAATGTTGGTTTTCTCGCGTGACGGCTCACATAGACTATTGGTCCATCGGTGGAAGATGAGTAACGCTTGTCGCCAACTTTGGGGAAGAACGTAAGTTTAAAGTTTAAACTTATTTAGTTTACATCGATTGCGAAAGAAGTGTTCAGCTTACATACATCTCGTTCGATGTCTCCTTTCTGGAGACTTAACCAGTACTCGTGCCGGTTGTGTGTAGGAAAAATCGTAACTGTAGAACCCGCTCATTAAGGGATTCGAACCCGGGACCTTTTGTACGATAGGCCTACGCTCTACCACTGCACCACTGTCTTCAACATGAAGAATGTTGGCCGAGATTGGGAAAATTTCCAGAAGAGAGTCACGACAAGTTTTAAACTTCCAATTCAATCATGGACGTAGATAAGAGGGATTTATTTATTTCACATTTGCAAATAAAACTTTGAAGTCACATTTGGCACATACACAGCACATACATATATTCTGAAAGTTTAACATTTCTATTAAAGTTAGAGATACAATGAACAACTGGAATGTCTTTGTATTTTGAATAATGACTGGTTTAAAAGACACAGATATTGTGATTTCTGAATTATATTAATTTTGTTCCAAAAATTCATAGACTGACATTATTCATAAGGATAAAATACTATCAAAACATGTATTATATCAAAATATTTTTATCTACTGCAATAGAAGAATGTTTAGACTTCTAGGAAATATCTTTGTTATTTTCATATCTTCAATAGTTTTTGAGTTTTACTTGCTACAAATGTTGGGGACGGGTGATATTTTAGTATACATTTACTTACTTATCCCTCTTATCTACGTCCCTGATTCAATCAATAATGCCGTTTAAGACGGAGACATAACAACTCATCGTTGATTATATAACACATGAATACATGCCGATATTGTTTAGCCATTTTGGAATAACGAAAGGAAACCCCTCTGTGTCTGCATGTCTCCAATCCGAGATATGTATTCATATGCTTCTGTTTCAGCTAAACATTGTGTGAAAAGTATTAAATAGCTAAAAATGGGCAGTATCTCATTTCCCCACAATGTTTAGAAGTGTGTATAAGTAAGTAAGTAAATATTTTATTATAGTGACATGTGTATGTACATCAACAAAACAATGGAATACAAGGTAATAAATAACACCCGGCCCCATGGGCCTATAAGTCACTTTCAAAAGAAAAATAATTAAGAAAAAAAAAAAAAAAAAAATTAAAAAAAAAAAAAATGGAAAACGTGTTGTGTAGGTATCGTTCTACTTCATAACGACAATATTAAACAGATATGGGCAGTACCATTCGAAAACATCCATATCACAAACTTTATCTCCAAAAGAAAAATAAGGTAGATATTAAAAATCAATATAAGTTCGTATAATTATATATAAGAAATATAGTTTTCAAAGCAGAAGACTCTGCAGAAAATATCAAATCAGGTAAACGGTAAAATGGGTCAATAGCTCAGGAGCAATCAAAATCAATCAGTGTATCGATCGGACAAGGGTTATCTTTAGAAAATACCATAAAAGGTAGTCCTAAGTCTTTATCGATTAGAAAGGAATCTCCGTTGTCTTCATTACCCTTCACACCACGGAGCCAACTCTTCACCCTTTACCACATGTTACAAATCTGCAGCGGACTAATTTTAAATAATATAGAACAAAATATGGAACATCTATATAGTTTATATAGTTTATATAGTAATAGAGACCGAATTGTACATTATGTCTGTACATAAGCGTTAGCTTCTATAGGTCCTTTTGAGAGCTGTTTTTCCATAAATGTGGTTTGTTTGTTTGTGACTTTAAACTTATGTAATTGTGTGGCAAAACGGAGAAAATGATCATTATGAAAGAAATAAAAAAACAATGTGAGGAAAAGAAGAATTCTTCTTCGCATTGTTTACAACTTTTTCCCAACAATGATTTTCCATATTATCTGAAAATCAATTAACAATTCTGCTTACATTTCACAACCGTTGCAGATGTGTCAATAATTGAGCCGGTCCGCGAGAAAACCAACAGTGTGGCCTCTGCGCAATGCATCGATCCATATCAGACTGCGCGGACTATGCTAATCCGGGCCGACACATTCCGTCTCAGGAGGATAGAGGTATAGAGAAATGATTCCTGAAACAGAATATCCACATTAGGCGAAAAGTGTTTATCCGGGTAAGCCTGAACGGCATGCTTAGCCTGATCCGGGTCGATATTTAACGCAGAGTCCACAATGTTGGTTTTCTCACGGGACGGCTCAATTCATTAGCTTATTACCGGTTTAACCCTCTCCTACATACGACAATTCTGCTGCAGACGATTTTGCAAACATCTAGGTAAACAAAATTAAAGATATTTGTCATAGAAAATATAATTACTGAACAGAGTTGAAAACATTGCGGAAAAATGAAGAAATTGTTTATTTTGAGTACTTTATTCTATTGCAACACTGTATTCAAAAGTCGACATTTGCAGACACATCAGAATACGTTTTTAACCCTATACCTCAGACGACTTTGAACATATTTTGTCAAAACATAGAAAATCTCTATAATCGAATGGATAACCTATGACAAAAAGTGGAAAACATTGTGGCAAAAGGAGAAATTGCACGTTTTGTGCAATTTCTTCTTTTGTCACTATGTTTTCAAAAAGCCGTCTTCTGCAGAGGCGTCAGAAAGCGTCTATATGAGGGAAAGGGTTCAGTGGGAAAGCGTGAACAACGAGTGGGATTATCATATACACCAGATTAGATACGAGTAGGTCGATTTTTCTAAAAACATCTCCGGAAAATAAGCATTGAAAAATTATCGGAAAATAAGAAGCAAGATTTCGATACAGAGTTAAAGAAACGTTGTAAGAAAGAGAAAATCTGATCGTCTACTGCATATGCGTCAAAAGTCTTGAGAATCAGTCAAGGGTTTTTGAATAACATTAAATTATTGATCCTACATTATGGCCTTTATACGGCGGTTTAATTGTGAATAAAAAACTGTAACAAACATTCAGACACTAGCTAATTAAATGAAACGAAACGTCACTCACCTGGGATGTAGCATCATACAGTTGGTCATCAGCCATGATTGTATATTGTTTTGTTCTATATAATAACTTTATCCTTCTTTAGTTTGTTCACCGAGAGACTCGTCTCTATGCAACCTATGAATAAAAACAAGTTCCTGACGTTCCTAATATAAATACTTTTCTTCGCGTGTCGCGTTGCGATGCAATTATTTTAACCCTTTCTCCCATACGTGGCAATTCTGCAGCAGACGACTTTGAACATATTTTGTCAAAAAATAGAAAATCTCCATAATTGAATGGATAACCTATGACAAAAAGTGGAAAACATTGTGTCAAAAGGAGAAATGTGCACGTTTTGTGCAATTTCTTCCTTTGTCACTATGTTTTCAAAAAGCCGTCTGCTGCAGAGGCGTCAGAAAGCGTCTATATGAGGAAAAGGGTTAACCCTTTAACTGTTGGAACGGATTTTGTGAAAGCCTGTGCCACTAGTATAGAGCCTGGTCAGCTGGCTCATCAGCATCCGCGCAGTCTGACTAGGCTCTATTCTATTGGCTGCTGAATTTAACATTCAATCATGATATTCCTGAAATTTGATATGGACTGTTCCAGATGCAAAGCTGGACGAGTCCATTTTAAAACGAATCACCATTGAAAGGGGTTAATTCTGTATCTTTCACATTTTTTTTAAAAAAGACTTTTACCGAGTGTTCATATACGTCGCGATTGAGAAAATTAATCAACCACGGGGAAACATGCGACCAACGTAGACCAAGATAAGCCTGTGCATCCGCATCAACTGATCTGGGTCTGCACTTTTTGTACCGAAATCTGAATATTTCATGTAAACCCCCACCACACACCTTTTTTATTATTTATAAGATAGAAGTCTGCGTACTTGTGAAATGCGTTGAAGGAAAATCAATTGACCATGGGAAATCTGAACTGTAAGCAATTAGTGCCGGAATCATAAGAGACATTATAGCTATAGATCATCATATACGCCTGTCACAGACAAGTTCTTGCGGAAAAACTGGTTGAAACTAGGTAAGCTGCAGGACAATCTTTCAAATGCTATTTGTGACAAGTATTGATAGATATCTGCAAGCACGTCTTTGTTATCTGATCAATAGTTATACAATAAGAAGCTCTTTGAAAACATTGACAATAAACTAGCCAGATCATACTATTGTGGTAAAGCGTCCACCTCGGTGCGGGAGGTCGCGGGTTCGATTTCCGGCCGGGCCAAACCAAAGACCTTAAAAATGGTATTAATGGCATCCCTCCTTTGTGCTCAGAATTGTGGTGTTAGCATTTCGACTGACTGGCTGGTGTCAAGATAAATGAACCAGTAGTACTTGTAACTAACCCAGGAAACGCCGTGATAACACTAAATTCGTTGAAAGCGGCGTTACAATCAATCAACCAGGTAATACTGCAAATAGTGATCTTAATCTCAAATGCTCTCAAAGATGTTTCGTTGAATTATCTAAAACAAATGCAGCCATCACTACCATTTTAATGTCTAGAAGTAGAAGAAAACGAAGATTAAGAACGGAAGACGATGAAAAGTAAGAAAAAAAAAGAAGAAATAAAGAAGTAGAAGGAGAAATAAAGAGGTAGAAGAAGACATAGTTTTCACAAATATATATCTACATGTAGGGCACGATTACTAACGTATTAAACACTGTTTGTCAGGGGCACACACATTAATTCAATACAATCCAAGACCTCACACTAAATAAAGAGAACACGTTTTACATTGAATACCGTTAAATATATATATATGCGATCGGGGTGCCTACCCTAATTGTTGTCAGATTTCTGGTTTGTGAAATCTATGTTAAGGTGACATGTCGAGGACGGTATTTACCCTTTAACTGTTGGAACCGGTTTTGTGAAGCCTGTTATACTAGTATCGAGCCGGAGCAGCCGGTGCATCCACACCCGCGCCGTCTGACCAAGTTCTATACTGTTGACTTGCTAATGCAAAGTTGTTATCTATATTTTCCTTAATTCTACTGTGAACTCTTCCAAATGCAAACCTGGATAAGTTGTCTTTATTAATTAATAATGAATTCGAAAGGGTTTTAGTTAGTATACAAACATAGATATTTGTCCAATACTATATAATATAGAATTACTCATACCTTATTGAAAGGTGAATCTTTATAAATCTATACAGTACTCTGGTATGCTTTGTTCCTTCATTCAATTGTCATAACATGTAGAAGAATAGAAATGTAACAGTAAACTTGTTTGAATGGCGTTTTTTTTCGCTGTACACGAGGCAACCGTATTCCAGTTGTATCATGGCGTTTCCTTGCTAAATTACCAGTACAACCAGTATTATTTATCCAGTCATCAACGTTTCAGATACAATACTCTTGTCCTACAATCTGAGCGTAAGGGATGAAAGTCATTACTACCTATTGTTTTAAAGTACAGTGGAATTATTGGTATGAAGACTATTTATGGGAAGACAACAACATGGTCTTTGTTCACGGGTGGTCTTTCACTGCAGGGTTTTATATGCAGAACATGTGTAACTGGAAAAATAAGTGTGGTTGCTATAGACAGGTAATTGCTATACATTGGTGGTTTTTAGCACAGATTGAACTGTATTTCGCAACTAGACCGGGGACTGAACCCGGGCCTCCGCTCCCATGGCGTACGCTCTAACCTCTACGCCGTGGAGACAGTAGGGTATAGTCAAATGTTCTAATGTACTTTTTTAACAGAAAGGAAGCAGCAATTCATTTGGAACGATGTCCAAGGGTTACATATACGGACCTATTCGAATAATTTAATTAGTCAGAGGCGTAGCTTAACCCTTTCCCACTTACATAAACATTTTGATGCATCTGCTGCAGACGCCTTTTGAAAACACTGTGAGAAAAGGAGAAATTGCTCAAAACAAGCAATTTCTCCTTCTGCCACAATGTTTTTCAACTTTTCTCAGTAATAATACCTACAATTATAGAGATTTTTCTTATTTTTGAGTAGACATTTTCAGAGTCGTCTGCTGCAGATTTGCTGTATGTGGAAAACGGTTAACTGAAAATAATGTGTCGGCCAAATTCTGGTGGGGACCGGTCGACATACCCTGCTCCGCCCCCCTACCCAAGTAAAATGTCAAACAAAATCAGCTTTGTATCGTAAAAGGTGCGTTTTGGAATGATGTATCATACTGGTAAATATATTTACAAGATCTTATTTCGAAAAGTAACTTTTTAGATCACGACTTCTAGTAAGCTACGCGAGTCAATAACATAGTACTAGAGACAGACATACAAATGTGTTTATATGTCTCTGATAGTACATATGGTGAGAAAGGGTTAAATTGAAAGACGTTTTAGACTAAAACACTGTAGTGAGTACTAGTAAATGTCATGTGCATAATTATTGTCCCCAACTTTAAGATTCGATAAAATGTTCCACAAAGTCCGATCTGGGTCGTTTCAATATATCATTTAGCCGCTTCGCATCAATGGTTTTAATGTAGTGTTGAAGGTCCGCTTCGAGATTGGGAGACCAGTGTTCGATTCTCGATCGGATTACACCGAAGACCGAGACCTTGGCACTCATGCTCTCAGGGATAGCATCACGAGTAATGTTCTAGTGCCATGATAAACTTATCAGCAGTTTAAGGGAAATAACTGCAGCGGATACCACGAAGTATATCATGATTAAACACCATTCGGAGAAGCAAGCAATGAACCACATGACTGGTGAATTGGTCAAGCTTTCTCTCACTGAATATCGGTGAACAGTTTTCACTATATCAGTGAACAGTTCTGACTATACTCACTATATCAGTGAACAGTTTTCACTATATCAGTGAACAGTTCTGACTATACTCACTATATCAGTAAACAGTTCTCACTATATCAGTGAACAGTTCTCACTATATCAGTGAACAGTTCTCTCTATATCAGTGAACAGTTCTCACTATATCAGGGAACAGTTCTCCCTATATCAGTGAACAGTTCTCACTATATCAGTGAACACAATTCCCCAATTAGGTAAGTATCTATCGTTGAATATCGTTGAATCAGTGAACACTGCTCACGAAGTTTTGGCGATTGATAAACAGTTCTCACTAAATCATTGAACACAAGTCACGAATTGATGAGCCGCTCTTACTGAATATCGTTGAACACTACTCGTACAGTGAGTAAACACTTCGCAGGAAGTCAGTAGCACATCTAACTCAATATTGATTGACAGTTCTCTCTAAATAAGATAACACTACTTATGACTTAAAAGAGTGAGCACATCTCATTAAATATAAATAAGTAATTTTCAGTAAATAAGTGAACACTATTCAATAATTAAATGAGCACCTCTCACTGATTAACGGTGATATACATGTTTCAGTAAGTCAGTGAACACTACTCACGACACGAGTGATCGCTTCTCATTCAATATTTGTAAACAGTTCTCACTATTCCAGTGAACATTTCTCACATAATAAACAAGCACATCTCGCTAAATATCTGTGAACAGTTTTTACTATATCGGGGAAAACTACTCACGACTTGAATTAGTACAACTAACTGAATACCTGTAAACGGTTTTCTCTGTATCAGTGAAAACAACTCATGACTCGAATGAGAACATCTCACATAATTTCTGTAAACAGTTTCATCTATATCAGTGAAAACTACTCACGAATCGAATGAGTACATCCCACTAAATATATGTAAACAGTTTCCACTATATCAGTCAAACCTACTCAAGAAATGAATTAGTACACCTCACATAATTTCTGTAAACAGTTTCCTCTATATCAGTTAAACCTACTCAAGAAATGAATTAGTACACCTCACATAAAAACATATGAAACAGTTTCCTCTATATCAGTGAAAAAGCTCGGCCAACATTCTTTCCGACGCTTGACAAAGGTCACTGTGATCTCTGTGGTATTCGTCTTTCACCAATGGGCTGTTTAACAGTCTATGTGGAAAAGCAGCCAGTTGCTTGGAAAGTATGTTGTGTGGTGTACTGGTGTGGGAAAACCAGGAAACGCATGAGTAGGGGAACTAGTCGCCCTGATATGACTGAAAATATGTTGAAAACGGCGTTAAACGCCAATCAATCAATATATCAGTGAAGACTACTCATGACTTGAATAAGTACATCTCATTAAATATAAGGAAACAGTTTCAGTGAAATCTACTCACGGCTTGAATTAGTACACCTCAACGAATATATGTAAACCTATTCCTTCTCTATCAGTGAAAACTACTCACGAATCACATGAGTACATTCCTATATATCAGTGAAAACTACTCACGTCTTGAATGAGTACATCTCATTAAATATAAGGAAACAGTTTCTTCTATAGCAGTGATAATTAATCACCTATTAGATGAGCATCTCTCATTGCATGATATATTTTAATAGTTGTTACTATATATCAGTGAACACCATTAACAGAATGGGTGAGCATCTAGAACTGAAAATCTATCAACAGTTCTCACTAAAACAGTGAACAATAATCACGAATAGACTGAATATTTGTAAGCAGTTCTCACTATATAGGTGAATGGTAACGTACGAATTGAGGTACATGTATGACTTCTCACTGAATATTTTATCATTATCGTCAACAAGTTATTTTGTTTCTTATTTATTTACATACTTTACATATATCGACGTCGGAAAATTAGATAAACTATTATGAATACTGCACTCGAAAATTTATTTATTTATTTATCTATTTGGGTTTTACGCCGCTTTCAACAATATTTCAGTTATATCACGGCGACAGTTCACTTATTCATGATCCCTGGGTAAACAAACCAGTACTAGGCTAGAAAATGTGCCTTGTCAAGGGCACTCCACCATGACCGTAATGCCGCGACTGGGGATCGAACCCGGGACACCCGGTTTCGAAATACCCGACGCCAACCACTCGACCACAGCGGATTCCTCTGCACTAGACGTTGTTGTACCATTGAATGTTTTTACAGATCTTTGGTTGAATATTTTATCGGTTTACAGTGGATTCGTTGGGTGTACGTAGAACAGCTAGTCCTAGTTGAAAGGAATCGGGGTCAGAAAGGACCAAAACTAAAGAAGCGAATTACCAAAAAGGCCAAAAACTAAAAAGGACCGGGTCAAAAAGGCCAAATTTGTGAAACAAAAATTTAATTTATTATTTAAAGGATTTTTTTTTTTAACTTTTATACTATATTATGAAAGAATCGACTTTAAATAGAAGGTAAATATAAATTTGTGTATTGTTTTTGATTATAATCGTTTTCGACATTCATAAAGTGATTTTGTTCGTTCTCTTTAATATTTGAGTAGAGGATTGATTATAAAGAACAAGGAATATCCGAATTTCGCATGTAAAATCAATGAGAAAGGACTATATAAAGGAATAATATAGGTTTTCAGGCATTATATAATGTTAATTAATTTAAATTATCAATATATAAATGAAATTTTCCTTTTAATTCATCAAATTGTTATTTCAATTATAGAATAATTATATAATTAGTTGTAATTATGATGGAAATAATTTATTACTAATTGTTATTATAATTATAGGATAACCTTGTATTGTAAAAGTGGACCTTTTTTTTACCAAAGTTTTATTGAGACTGAATGCACTTTCCGAAGCTTTCAGAGGCTTTGCCTTAATTCGTATTATAACTGTTTTCGACTGCATTGGACAGAATCCTGTATTTATTTGTATGTTGTCAAATTATTATAACAAAATAATGTACGTCTGAATTTACGTTTTTGAATGAAAGCTGGTAATCATTTAGGTTTCTGGAAGTTACCTCCAGGGTATTATAATTATCACCGGTTAAGGTGTTAATACCACCTCCAGGGTATTATAGCTACCACTATATAATTCATATATGGGCCATAACTTCCAAATATGGGCCATAAATGTACTGGGCCATAAATGTTTGGGCCATAACTTCCTGATACCATCATTTATACAATTTTATAATTATAACCGGTCCCGGGAGTTTACCGGCATTTTTAACAGTGCGCATGTCCTAAGAACACTTCCTGTCTAAACCGGAACACCAATGAAAACAAAACAAACTCGCGTAGAGCTATTTTGCAAATAGTTACAAATCCAGCATTTGAACAAAATTTAATGAAATAAGGTGCTTCAGAGTTAGCACGAAAGAAAGCCAACAGATATGTATCGTGTACAGGGATTTTAATTCAAACAAAAAACAATGTCAACAACAGGATTTTCTATTGCCCCACCTGGGGCCATCGGCGGGGTCTCAAGTCCTGTCAAATCGGGTCGCCCGACTACCAACAACAACCGCAAAGGGCCGACCGCCTCACAGCTACTGGACCAAATAAGGCAGTTAGAGGCGGAAGGCAATAAACTACGGACGGAAACGTCGGCTGGATTTGGTGAGATTCGCTGTTTGTTTACACCTTTTTGCATGATCGGACATGTTTCTATTTTGAAAATGAATACAGAAACATTTAAAAAAGTGTGTCATGCTTCGGTTACTGCAAATATTCCGACTGTATGGTATTGTACAATTCATGTGTGACACAAGGTGATCTGTAAGGGGCTTATTATAAATATTTAAATTATTCTAATAATATTAATGATAATAAAACAAATACAGAATGTACCAGGTGCTTAATGTAGTTAAATGGTCAGTTGAGGGTTTCAAGGAATCCCTTCCAAAACACTTGAACTTTGATGCACCCTGGTGCCTTTAGTCCAGGTTTCTGTACTAGGAATGCGATTTTGTAGATTGACCGTTCACGTCCTCTTAGGCCGTTACAAATTACAATGCAATATGTAATGGCAATATATTGAGACTGCCTGTGTCTTATGCTGATCATTGATCACCTATCCAGTCACTTACCAAGATATACAATGTTTTAATAACTTCAAGAAAAAGCCAACCACTGTACCAACGTCGCAACAAATGGATGCTACAGCAAAGCTATTTAGGCAGTATTAGTACCTTATACTCCATTCCATTTACACTAGCAAAAAATCAAATTTAGGTCTAGTTAAACTTAAACGTTCATAAAACATGATTAGCATGTTCATCTTTGATTTACATCTTAAACCTATTCCAAATGCGTTTTAATACATCTGCAGCTTACAGTATTTTAAATTATCATCGCAAAAGGAGAAATTGTTATGATCTTCTTGTTTCTTCTTTTGCCACAATGATTTAAACATATTCATAAGTCATACCTTGAACTTATATACTAGAGGGTTTCTATATTTTAACCATCTGCTGGAGATTTATTTTATGTGGGAAAGGATACACAGTGTTAGCTAATATTTGCACATTTGCCATTACAGGTGTACCATCATTTTCTGCTTTAGGAGATATGTCAATGTCAACTGGAAATAATGACAAATCAGAGGTATGTTAAAGAACTTTTTGTTTCAAAACAGAGCATACTTCAATCATGTTCTAAAATCACTATTAATATTAGGTGGCAATAGGCCTCAAAATGTTGTGAGGCAGACTCCGCAGAGTACTCTCAAGGGATCGCTTGCTTGTCTCACAATTGCTTACTATTCATGCTCAAAATTGAAAGATTCTAATATTTATTACAGTTCATTGGATATTTGGGCAATGTCACACAATAGCCTAGCTTTTGAATATTGCATCTATGGAAGTCTGATCAGGATCTTTTCTGTTCAACTTCTTGAATGGTTATGAACAGAATTGCTTTATGTAACAGTACATATGAAAGGTTTGGAAATTTGAAACCAGGCATCCTGGGTTTGTTCATCACTCATAGCAGGTGGTGTGATCTATGGCAGGTGGTGTGATCTATAGCAGGTGGTGTGATCTATAGCAGGTGGTGTGATCTTGGGCAAGGCACATTTCCTAGTCTCATAGCACTTTGACACTCAGAGATCATAATAAAGTGTTCACTAGCTGACAGTCGCTGTTTATAACTGAAATGTAATTACTTTTGAAAACTTACATAAAAGATTCAATAAAGATTAGATAACGTGCCAGGGGCATAACTACAAAGGAGGAAACTTTAAAAATTAAATATTTGGTCAGACCTCAAGATAGGGGCATTTTGAATGTTCTAAAATCCTTATTTGACCCTATAACCCTATGCTGTGGGTACTCAAAATAATCGTCTGAGTGAGACAATTTTTTTGAGTACCAACAACATAGGGTCTGGATGCAATTTAGGGTCAATGACTCACCATAATGGGGTACATATGAAGGTACATTGGCATAAAAATATTGGGACTACAGTTTTACAATATTACATGTATACAGATATATCCAAATAGTTTTGAATATGAGACATAGCTAATATTTGTTCACACAATTTTTCAGTTACCAAAGTTTACCTCGACGTCACCTAGTGCCTTGTCAGCGTTGGTTGATATATCATCTGAACAAAAGACCATCTCTGATCTCAGGTAAGTTCAACCCTTTCCCATTGGTATACACCATCTGATGTATCTGCATCAAACATCTTTCCTATTGTCACCCTGTTAATTGTTTTTAACTTTATTCAATAATTATACATTCATTATAAGAGATTTTCAAACTTTGTGCTCATAACATATTGTTAAAGTTGTTCGCAGCTAAGCTGTAGTATATGGGAAAGAGTAAACATGTAATTTGGTGATTGATAATTCCCAATATGTACCTTTGTTTCTACAAAATATCCCTCTGGCACTTTGCAAAGGAAACCACTAAACAACGAATATTTATTCTTAATTCAAACCAGTTTTGCCAAATGCTTCATTAGGGTAACATTTTTTGTAAACAATTTATGGATGAAAGTGAAGTAACATGAATGCAAAAACAATAATCTTTCTTTCCTGAATAGAAGATATTTTAAAAATGTTTAGTTATTGAGCCGTGATAGCTCAGTTGGTTACAACAAGGGCTTACAATGCAGAGATCATGGGTTTGATCCCTGGCTCTGCCTTTCTTTCTGATGATGGTTATTAAAATTCATAGTGACTAGCCTAACTCGAAATGGGCTAATAGTCTATGTGGAAAAATAGCCAGCTGCTTGGAAAGTATGTTGTGTGGAGAACTGGTTTTTATACGACCGTTTTTTAAAAACGGTCCGTAGTATGGTATCGTCATGTCCGTCCGTCCGTTTGGGTTTTCCGCACTTTTTTCTTACATTCTTTGAGCTATTGAGCTGAAATTTTGTATAAGGCTTTGTAGTGATGTGTCACAGATCAAGTTCATATTTCCTGGGATTTCGTCAATTTTTGAATGAGTTATGCCCCTTTTTGGACTTAGAATATTTTTTAGAATATTTGTTTTCCGCACTTTTTTTCTACATGCTTTGATCTATTGAGCTGAAATTATGTATATGGCTTTGTAATCATGAGTTACAGATCAAGTTCACATTTCCTCGGATTTCGTCAATTTTTGAATGAGTTATGCCCCTTTTTGGACTTAGAATATTGGTTTTCCGCACTTTTTTCTTACATACTTTGAGCTATTGACCTGAAATTGTGTATTAGGCTTTGTAGTGATATGTCACAGATCAAGTTCATATTTCCTGGGATTTCGTCAATTTTTGAATGAGTTATGCCCCTTTTTGGACTTAGAATATTTGTTTTCCGCACTTTTTTTCTACATGCTTTGATGTATTGAGCTGAAATTATGTATATGGCTTTGTAATCAAGTGTCACAGATCAAGTTCATATTTCCTGGGATTTCGTCAATTCTTGAATGAGTTATGCCCCTTTTTGGACTTAGAATATTTGTCAATTTCTGCATGAGTTATGCATTTTTCATAGTTTCACATTATTCTTTAACAACTTATTCCTGAAGGACTTTATTAACTTTTTACAAACAAACAATATATCAAAACAAAGAGGAAACTTACAAAGAAGTTTCTGACGGGCGTATTATGTACCGTTTGCGGTACTCTTGTTGAAAGTTAGGAAACACATGAGTAGGTACATTTGCTGCCATGATATAACTGAAAAAATGTTGAAAATGCCGTCAAACCCCAATGAATCAATCACTCATCTTGAATCAATCATGGCACTGGGCTAAATGTCTATGTGGGAAGGTAGCCAGTTGCCTGGGAAGAATGTTGTGTGGTTAAAGTGCTGCAAGAAAGGGGAAAAACATATAAGGTGAACTGGCAGCTGTGATATAACTTAAATATCATTGAAAATGACATTGAGGTTAAATCAATCAATAAATTGTAATTTAATTTCAACCCAGATTACAGTTGGAAAAACAAAAGAAGGAAACAGAAAAGTTAAGTTCCCACCTAGCCGGAGATGGGTTTACGAGCAGTTCCTCCCGTACTGGGACCGTGTTTCATATCCCACACAGCCCCTCTAAAACAGGGTTCTCCACTCTCCCCTCCACAGAACTATTTGGCGCCAGGAAGGCCTTGAGCACAACATCCATGGATACAGGTCCTCCGTATGTATAATTTTTCCCCATATCATGATGCATTCTGAAATGCTGTTGCAAAAATAGAAATTGCTCAAAATGAGTTATTTATCCTTTTGCCACAATGTTTCAACTCTTTCACTATTAAAAACTTGACCACTCCATTTTTCGTCCATCAAGAAATTTAATAAAATTTGATGTCTTAAGTGGCAAACAATGCCGATTTCAGGAGAGGCAGCTCTTTACAAACTGTCTCACCTGACTCTGCATTGTTTGCAAAAGCCTTTAATTGTCTTTGGCAGCAAAAGAGTTAACTCAATTCAATAATTTAAATTTAAATTTCATTTATGATATAAGTGATTTTCCTTATTTTTCCTTGATTTTGTGAACTCATCAAGGTTGTCTACTATTGGTTGTTGTTTGTGTGATAGTTACACAATTGAAAAACTGACCTTTTGGGAATTTATCAATTAGCCACAGGCAAAGTCTGATCAGAATATTTTACTGTTTGCCTTTTATTTGTACAAGTTTGAAATTCTATTTCTTTCACCATTGTATTAAAAACTCATTCCAGTTTTCACTGTATGCACATGCAAGACCCAAAATCACAAGCTGCTGCAGCAAAAAACTTTTGAAAACATAGTTACAACAATGTTTTCAACTCTATTCAATAAGTCTGCCTTAGGTGCAGGAGGTCTCTGGTTTGATCCCTGGCTGGGTCATACCAAAGACTAATGGCTGCCCTACTTGGCGCTCAGGGTTGTTGGGTTAGCATTACAACTGACTGGCTAGTGTCAGAATAAATGGACCAGTAGAACTGGTAATTTACCCAGGAGACAATGTGATACAACTGAAAAATTGTTGAAAGCTTCATTAAACACCAAACAATCAATAAAACTATTCAATAAGTATTCTTCCATTCATAAAGATTTTCCATATTTGTGTGGGTATGATTTCAAGGTTGTCTGCTGTAGATTTGTTGTATGTGGGAAAGGGTTAATATGTTTGTAAACCTATTTTTTTATCAGATCTCATTTAGAAAAAGCTTTAAAGGACTCACAGGAACAAGTGGCTGATCTTAGAAGGAGACTAATGGAGGTATGTATTAACCCTTTACCTCATATAGACGCTTTCTGACGCCTCTGCAGCAGACAGCTTTTTGAAAACATAGTGACAAAAGAAGAAATTGCACAAAACGTGCAATTTCTCCTTTTGCCACAATGTTTTCCACTTTTCTTCATAGGTTATCCATTCATTTATGGAGATTTTCTATTTTTTGACAAAATACGTTCAAAGTTGTCTGCTGCAGAATTGTCGTATGAGGGAAAGGGTTAATTATTTTCAACCTATAGACG
The DNA here is from genome assembly GCA_031761405.1 of Serripes groenlandicus. Taxonomy (NCBI): domain Eukaryota; kingdom Metazoa; phylum Mollusca; class Bivalvia; order Cardiida; family Cardiidae; genus Serripes; species Serripes groenlandicus. The sequence goes on from JASEVX010000006.1 coordinate 20,618,760, forward strand.
CATTTTGTCTCATCTTCAGAAGACAACTTTTAAAAACATTGTGGCAAAAGGGGAAATACTTTCAAAAGTTGTCTACTGCAATTGCATCTAAATGCATCTGCAAGTGGGAAAAGTGAGACAACTTTGAACATATTTTGACAAAAAAAAGAAAATCTCTATAATTTAATGGATTACCATTTAAAAGTGGTAAACATTGTGGCAAAAGGAGAAATTGCTTGTTTTAAGTAATTTCTTTTTTTGTCTCTGTTTTTAAAAAAGCTGTCTGCTGCAGAGGTGTCAGAATGAGTCTATATGAGGGAAAGGGTTAACCATCAATTGAAAGTACTTAGAACGCTTAGTAACCCTTTATCTGAGACCAGCGTTTGACTCTTCTGCAGTAAACATCTTGGATACATTTAGCACAAGAGCTCACTTTAAGCAATTTCACCTGACTCCTTTGTAACTAAAAATGTGGTTACATTAAGCTAAAAAGAGAAATTTCACATTTTTACTTAAAGGCATACTTGCGCTCGAAAAGTATAAAAACCAATACATCATATATTATAGGTAAATGGATGTTCTATATATACATGTGAAAATCGCATGAGGCATGCAGAGATAAAGAAGAAGAATTTTAATTGCCATGTATATAGAGAACCTCCGTTTACCTGTATTTATAAACTTTTTAAGTGCTATTATGCCTTTAAACTAACAATGCTTTTCTACTTTGTTTCAAAAAAATATTTCAGATTTCCCAGGTGACTTAAAATAGCATATCAGTAACCAGTTAAATGTTTTGTATAAGCATAATGTTAGTTATTAATATTTTCTTCTATATTCAGTCCAGTGACTTGAGTGACTCTCAGAAACGCCAGTTCCGACTGACAATAGAAGAGCTGAAAGCCAAACTTCACGACACAATGAGTAACAGGGATGCCTTACTGGATCTGAAGTAAGCTTAACGCTTTCTAACTTGCAGATGTTGAAAATATTCTAGCAAAAGGAGAAATTGCTCATAATGGAGCAAATGTATAGGCTTATCTGAACCTACACTATTCCCAAAGGCCGTTTTGCTTGAGACATGCACAATTGATATGAATCTCATCCCTTTAAAAATGTGTCCTATTGCAGTTACGAACTATAAATTACTCTGGTAGGCATGTGCCTAGATACAGTCTCACAAGAGCCTTTCCTGTTCGCATACATTTAGAATGGCATAGATGTAACAACTGAAAAAGAAGAAGTGTAGGCCATTCACTTTTATGTCACACAAACCATAAATGCCATTTCTAGGGTTGGTTCCAATAAACTTTTAAGTTTAGTAAATTTTATCATGTTTTGATATTTTTCAGCCCATTTGGGGTGTTAATGGGTTTTACCCATTTGATTATAATTTATATTTTTAACTTTAGAAAATTGTATGATCTCACTACGTGTTATTTCTATAAATAGACACAACAATGTAACAAAGGAAAACAGACCTTTGGGATTTTTGTGACCAGTGAAGACCCAGATTAGCCAGTACCTCCATATAGTTTGATCAGGTTCTTCTCTGTTAGCTATGTAGTCCTACAAACAATCTGGAAAACATCTAGAAAACCCTTATCACTAAAACCAATGATATAGCATATAATATATGGCTGTCTGTCCATAGGAAAAGGTCCAAGTTGGCATTTCTGAACAGTGTGATAAGCCTGTTCTTCTGCTTCATCTTATCTTAGAAGTTGACATGAGCTTCCTACAATCATATGTAAGTAATTTATAGGAATCCGCCGTGGCCCAGGGGTTAGCGTTGGGGATTAGGAACTGCTCGTTACTTGGTGTCCTGGATTTGGTCCCAAGTGAAGGGCCTGCTCTGGGTTGAATTTTCTTTCGCCACCACTTTTGCCACATTGAAATAAAATTGCCACTTTTAAATTTTAGGAGCCATTTATTTTCGCCACTTTTGCTAAATATGGACGTTTCGAAGCCATTTTTGTCATTGTCAACAAGCATAGTTTCCAACAAATATTTATATGCAATCTCATCAATGGGTCCACTAATTGTTTGTGCTCGCCCATAATTAAATAGATTTTTCCCAATCAAAAATGACGAACTTACATTGTCATTAAATCATGAAAGGCCTTCGTCGAAACCTACTTCAAAAAGCGTGCCGATATATTTGATGCATCTATAATTGCCAATTATCATATGTAATGCCTATAATGTATCAATATCGGTCAGAGTTGTTGGTCAGTCGGATTAAAAGGCTGAATTAACACTTCACAACAATAAAACAAGTGTGAAATACACAAACTGTCAAAATGATAAAACGGGTGTCGTAAAAATGTCTTAAAGTGATCACTGGTTCCCGACATTGAATCAAATGGCAGTGCATTATCTTAGATTAACGGAAACAGTCACTTTATGTCGTAAATTGATATACAAAACAAGGGAAGTGGAAAAAGTCAACTGTCACTATGACATAACTGAAATAATGCTAAATAATAGGGGTAAAACCCGAATACAAATAAAGAAACTTACAAGCTGATCTGGTCCTACACTGCTCACAAAATTCAAGATCTACATGGACAGGTTTATTTGATAGGAACCAGTTGTCCCGGGTCCCGGGTTCGATCCCCAGTCGCAGCACTGTGGTCATGGTGGAGTGCCCTTGGGTAAGGCACATTTTCTAGCCTAGTACTGGTTTGTTTACCCAGGGATCATGAATGAGTGAACTGTTGCTGTGATATAACTGAAATAATGTTGAAAGCAAAATTTATTTGATAGGAATTGAGATTTATTTGAAACATTAAGGTTTGGTTTTCTTTCAGACAAAAAGAGGTCATGGCTATGGAGAATAAGATGGAAGAGTATGAAATATGTCTGAGAGAGTTGCAGGGTAAAATGAAGGTTCAAGAACAGGTGAGCTATTCACATTTTCTTTTATAAAACTATATTTTTTCATTCCACATTGCAGACACATTTTGATCTGTCAAAAGGAACAATTGCTTAAACTGAGAAATTTCTCTTTATGCCAAGGTGTTTTTATCTCAGTAACAGAGATTATCCATTCTTTTGTGTATATCATTTCAAAGTTGTCTGATGCATATTTGTAGTTTCTGTGAAAGGGTTAATTCTACAGCACACTCCTGGAAAACTATCTAAGCAACTATATGGAAACTTTCTTTAGATGAAAGAACAGTAACTTTCATAGTGCTTGGCTGCAGTTTCGCCAAAATGCTTCTTCAAGTTGGAAAGGGCTTATGTAAATGTTCTAAATTAACTTTACGCCATGGATCTCAAACAAATCGCACTACAATTTTGTCTCATGTGGGACAAAGAAGATATTTAACATTCCTGTAAGTTGCTCACTTTCCTATAGGATTGTAATTACTGTATTTGTATTTATTTCGAAAACCCTTATATTCACACAGATCTTTTTTATATATTTATTAAGCATAAATGTTATTAAGTGTTCACTTCAGTGAAATAAATCTTGGAAAAGAGGATTTAATAATCAAGTCTCTAAACCATCCATTCTGTCTCTTATTAGGCTTTGTCAGAGACCAGTAGAAAAGCTGAAGGAATATCGAGAGAGAATTACGTATCAGAGACAACTCTTAATCAAGTCCGCTTGATTTTAGTGGAGGCTGAACGAAGGCGTGGCAAATCGTACTTCGAGTCGGATCCTGCCTCTCAACAGACCTCCTCCATGCTGGTACATACCCTGGAACGATGTATACAAGAGCTGATCAAAGATCTCGAGGTCAATAGGTCAAAGGTTGATGAGGTTTGTATGATTGATTTGTTTTCTTTTTTATTACCCTTACTTTGAAGATACGAAGAAGTTGGGTGGTCATATTGCTATTCAGTCTTTGTTTGTGTGTGAGTGTTTGCTTGACTTCTTGTTCAATCAAATTCTGCTTGAAATATGGATCATGAGAACTAATACTGAGAACTTTTGAACACATTATAAGTGCTTCAAGGTATTAAATCTGTTTTTAGAATTTTCAATAGAATAGAATCTATACATTTATCTTTATAAAAAAGCAAAGTCTCTCCATGACCTCTTAAACACTATCATTTTTGGTTCGTATTTTTTATTTATATTGTCTATGACAAAAAGTGGAAAACATTGTGGCAAAAGGAGAAATTGCATGTTTTGTGCAGTTTCTTCTTTTGTCACTATGTTTCCAAAAAGCCGTCTACTACAGAGGCATCAGAAAGCGTCTATATGAGGGAAAGGGTTAAACACTATCACTTTGGATTCGTTTTTTTTTTAATATTGTCATAACCACATACTTTCACTGTACCAAGTATCATTGTAATCTGAATAAAACCTGATTTTTAACACAACTGTCAATCTTTAAATGCGATTTTCTCAAAACTATAAAAACTGCTGATAGCATCTTATGGCAATCAAGGGACGTTATGTATTGAACAATATAGAAAAGTACTTACTTGTAAAAGATTTGTCTTTAGAGATGCAGTATTAAAAATTAGCAATCATTGACACATATGAGACAGACAAAATTTTCAGTTATTTTTGCTTGGAAATATTTAGTAAAAAGAGCAGTCTTCGCAATTTATCCAATCAGTTATCATATCATCAGATGTTTTCAAAACAGACAACTCTATGAGTATCATATAAGGTAATTGGTTTACTAATATTATTGGTTTTAATTTCTTATTTTTACACAACAGCTTGAAAAAGAAAAAGCAGCTTTACAACAAACCCAGAGCAGTGATAAACAAAACAAGTCATTAGAGTATCATCAAAAGTAAGTTTAATGTTTATCAAATTTATACCCTATACACATTTTACACATTAACATTTTCCCGCTTATGAATAATCTGCAGCTGGCAACATTGAAAACATCTAGTAAAAAATATACAAAATCTGTGTTGAATAGATTTTTTTTAATGCAGCTTGAAAATATTTTGGCAATAGGAGAAATTGTCATTATGAGCAATTTCTTCTTTATAGTGACATTATTTTCAAAAGTTGTCTGCTGCAGATGCATTAGAATTCCACTGTGTCTTGGAATTCCGGTTAACCTCGCCTTAAAAATTCTTGTACTGAAGCTAATGACTAGAGCCTCATGTATTATCATAGTGTTTTCTACTTTATCTCTCTCTCTCTCTCTCTCTCTCTTAGCAGCAGATGAATTATTGAAATCATATTTGATATGTTAAGATATTCTGTTCTTCATTTAGGATGTTGTGGTTGAGACATTTTGTTGTCCCCTGAGTGTAAAACAATGAGTAACTAAGTATAAGGTCAATAGAGAGTTACCATAGTCTTGCATTCAGAGGATGCTGTGTGTGTGTAAGCATTAGTCAACACAATTGCAGTCTGAACTTTCCTTGGTCAAAAGTTCAAAATGAATCAACAAATATTCAAATTATCTGGCACAATTTTGAACCTTATTCAGATGGCGTGTTGAGTTCAAGAGCTTGAAACATGTGGCCCTTGGCTTCATGTAGTTTATTTCAAGGCTTTAAAATGCTACACTGAATTTTTTTCAGAATTCAATATAATATATTGTTTCATAAATACGCTTTTAAAAGCAATAATGAAAGTTAAGAAACCCCGGATTTGAAGAAAATATGATAATTATACCCCCTTTGGAGAAGAGGGGGTATATAGGAGTCATTATTATATACCTACTATGAATCAAAGTATTTGATTGGACGAGAAGCAGTCACGTGTCATTCAATAAAAAATGACTATTTGAATCCTTTTCGTTTTTAGCTCGACTATTCGAAGAATATGAGAGCTTTACTACTCGCCCCGGCGTCGGCGTCTCCGTCGGCGTCCGGTTAAAGTTTTAGGGCAAGTTGGCATTTTCATTCATAAGTATTTGTGCTAGGGCTTTAATATTTGGAATATAGTTACATCTTATACCTTTCTTCACATTGAATGTTAAAGATGATGAGTGTGACCTTCTTTTTGGGGTAAAAAACCGGATTTTTGGTGGTTAAAGTTTTAGGGCAAGTTGGAATTTTTTTTTATTTTTTTTTTCTCAATAAGTACTTATGCTAGGGCTTTTATATTTGGAACATAATTACATCTAATACCTGTCTTCATATTGTATGCTGAAGATTCTGAGTGTGACCTTCTTTTTGGGGTAAAAGACGTGATTTTGGGTGGTTAAAGTTTTAGGGCAAGTTGGCCTTTTCATTTAATTTTTAAATTTTTCTCAATAAGTATTTGTGCTACGGCTTTAATATTTGGAATGTAGTTACATCTTATACCTTTCTTTACATTGAATGCTGAAGATGCTGAGTGTGACCTTCTTTTTGGGGTAAAAAACATGATTTTGGGTGGTTAAAGTTTTCGGGCAAGTTGGCATTTTCATTTAATTTTTTTATTTTTCTCAATAAGTACTTGTGTTAGGGCTTTCATATTTGGAATATAATTACATATAATACCTTTCTTCACATTGTATGTTGAAGATGCTGAGTGTGAATTTTTGGGAATAAATAACATGATTTTTGTTTGATTTTAAGAATTTTAGATAAATTCATAATTTTTGGTTACATTCCTTTCTAATTGTGATCATTCATTTATCAAATATAATTCTTCAACATATCAAACGGGTTTGGCATGATGTCAAACATTTGGTGAACCTTTTTTTAAGGTTTTGCTATTTTTGGACTCGGTCAGTTTTAACATTTGCGTTTAGCTCAACGTTAAAGTTTCATAATTCAAATCACTTCATACTTCACACATTTGTTAAGGACCATCGTACAATTAGGTTAGATAACTCCATTGTATCCTAAATATGGAGTAATGGCCCTTGAATTACTTAGAAAATTTTGCCACAATGTTTTCTAGTTTTTGTCATAGGTTATCCATTCAATTATGGAGATTTTCTATGTTTTGACAAAATATGTTCAAAGTCGTCTGCTGCAGAATTGTAATATGAGGGAAAGGGTTAATAGTACTTAAGTGCAATATAATGAAGTAGTGCTTTATGTGAATAAGCGGCATATAGTCGAGCGCGCTGTCCTCCGACAGCTCTTGTTATTCTAAAATTCAGGTCCAATAGTCCATTTTCGAGTCAATAGTTCATCTGTTACATAGCACGCACGTCTAAAAGGTGACGTTATTGTTTGAAATGACATCATGCACGTGCATAACCAACATTTTAACGCGCGTGCCATGTAACAGTATACTGCATTCTTCCTGCATTTACAATAATAATCCTGTGTTTATGTAAGAATCTACATTTATGTTACATAAATTTACCCAATTAAAATGATGACAGAATGTAATAAATAAACTAGTTAAAATATGCATTTTTCATGAAGATATATAATAAAACAGCTATTTGTCTCGGTCAATAGTTATCTATTTCGGGTCAATAGTTTTTCACTATTGACCTCAAGAGGAGTAAATAGCTGTATACTGTGTCGTCTGTCTGTCGGTCGGAAGCCATATTTTGTCCGGCCTATTTCTGGGTGGAATTCAATAAAAATTTGCATGAAGCTTCTATACCATGAGGAGATGTGCATATCATAAAGAGGTTACAATTGCATGTTATTTCACAGAGTTATGGCCCTTTTACTTATTAAGTTATGGTGTAGGTCAAGGTGCTGTTTAGGGTGTATTTATCATCTTCAGTGATAGTTCTAGTTCTATATAGTTTTATTATACCCCCCGGCAAACAAAGTTTGGGGGGGTATATAGGAATCACCCTGTCCGTCCGTCCGTCTGTCCGTCTGTCTGTCTGTCCGTATGTCCACATTTCTTGTAAGCACTACTCCTCCTAAACGGCTCAATGGATTTGGTTCAAACTTTACATGAAGGTTACACATCATATGTAGATATGCATGAAGGAAGATCACACGCCTCGGACTCTTCCAAGGGGAGATAATTTAACTTAGAGGTTATCTGCGAGGGACTCCTGTGCACATACCTCCACATTTCTTGTAAGCACTACTCCTCCTAAACGGCTCAATGGATTTGGTTCAAACTTTACATGAAGGTTACACATCATATGTAGATATGCATGAAGGAAGATCATACGCCTCGGATTCTTCCAAGGGGAGATAATTCAACTTAGAGGTTACCAGTGAGGGACTCCTGTGCACATACCTCCACATTTCTTGTAAGCACTACTCCTCCTAAAGGGCTCAGTTGATTTAATTCAAACTGTATATGAAGGCTACACAATATATGTAGATATGCATGAAGGAAGATTTTTCTCCTTAGATTCTTCCAAGGGAAGATAAGCAAAGTAGAAACTTTACCATTGTATCCGATGCTTTGGGAGGGGAGCGGGGGGTATTCTTCAGTGAGCTTTGCTCACAGTATTTCTAGTTTATTCTTTTAACCCTTTCCCACATACAACAAATCTGTAGAAGAGGACTATTGTTCTTAAAAAAAGAGAGAAGAAAACTGCACAAAATTAATAGTTTTTAGCTTTTTCGAAGGAAAAGGCAAGCTATCCAACTTACCTCAGTGTCGAATGTTGGCATCGCACTTTGGTTAAGTTTTTTGTACTACTTTACCTTTTTCAAAATCATTACAGATATTGCTTTGAAACTTAGAATACATATTCACCATCAACAGAAAAGAATTCATAACTCTTTAAAGGTTTTTGTAAGAATTATGGCCCTTTTGCAACTTAGAATTTTGATTAAGTTTTTCGTACTACCCCAAGTTTTTTCAAAACCATTATAGATATTGCCTCGAAACTTACAATACTTTTCACCATCATTACCTGCATCAATAGACAAGAAACATATACGAACAGCTCTTGTTCCTCTTACCCCAATGTTTTCAACAATTTCTTTTTTTTCAAAACATAGATCAGATATATATATGTCGAACATGAATGTTCATAATACTTGTAACTATATACTTCTATATACACAGTGAGGATGAAACAGTCAATTTATGTAAACGGTAAAGTTTTGATGAATGTTAACTGAACCCTAACAGATTTTTGTTTTAACTGAAATGAATGTTATTTTGTAATTGTACTGATATTGTTAAAAACTGGGAGGATTGGATGGCTGACAAATTTGTTTTTTGTTTTTGTTTTTTTTACCAAACATAGATCAGATAGATGTTGAACATGACATAATACATGTAACTATATACTTTTATATACACAGTGAGGATGAAACAGTCAATTTATGTAAACGGTAAAGTTGTGATGAATGTTGACTGATACCTAACAGATTTTTGTTTTAACTGAAATAAATGTTCTTTTGTAAATTATTGTACTGATATTGTTAAAGACTGGGAGGATTGGATGGCTGACTTTAGTAAATGTGTTTACCATTTCCCACATACATGCGGCAGAAATCTGCTGCAGACCACTTAGAAAAGTTCTAGACAAAACTATGGACATGAATGTTTGATTATTTAAAAGAGTTAAAAACATTGTGGCAACAGGATCAATTACTCTCATTATGAGCAACTTATACTTTGGATACAACGTTTTAAAAGTTCATCTGCTGCAGATATACATGGAAAAGGGTTAATAAAAAGGTATTATCTACTTATGTAACAGGGAACGAAATTAAGTTTAAACCCTATCCCACATGCAGACGGATTATGACACATCTTCAGCAGACGATCTTTGAAAACATTCGTAATGAGCAATTTCTCATTTGGCCACAATGTTTTCATTACAATATTTTTATTATTAGGGATTTTCCATCTTTTTACCTGAATATTTTCAGAGTCATCTACTGACGATTGTTTTGTACCTCATAAGACAATTCTGCAGCAGAGGACTTTGACTATGCAAATTGCAAGCTATCACCTTATTGATTTCCTGAATAATCTTATGAAGGCTTAATTTGATTTAAGGCAAAATTTCACATATTTCAGAGCTCTAGATTAAGGGTGTTTTGCATGTTCTTAGTCCTTATTTGACCCTCGAACCCTTTGTTGTGGGTACTCAAAAGGTATTGTCACAATGAGTACCCACATCATAGGGTTTTGTTTGATAGATATTGTGGGGAAAAGAGCTAAACGCCTCTCCTAACTGGACCTCTGAGATATGTAGCTTTAACCCTTTCCCTCATATAGACGCTTTCTGACGCCTCTGAAGCAGACGGCTTTTTGAAAACATAATGACATAAGAAGAAATTGCTCGAAACGATTAATTGAATGGATAACCTATGACTAAAAGTGGAAAACATTGCGGCAAAGGGAGAAATTGCACGTCTTGTGCAATTTCTTCTTTTGTTGCTATGTTTTCAAAAATACGTCTGCTGCAGAGGTGTCAGAAAGCGTCTATATGAGGGAAAGGGTTAATAACATATTGCTATTAGCAGGCAACACAAAGTGTTCCTTTGAACACTATTACATGTATTAGTATGATTGAGCTGTAGTTTCCCCATTAGTTATTGTTGATATCTTTAGTAGCTGAAAATGCTTTAATGAGAATTTATTAATTTGCAGCTTCTTTCCCTTACACATTCCTTATTTCTTTTATTAATTCATAGAAGATGTAAGATAGATGATGATATGTTGTAATATAGAATAGATTAACCCTTTCCCTCATATTGACGCATCTGCAGCAGACTGCTTTTTGAAAACATAGTGATAAAAGAAGAAATTGCTCAAAACGAGCAATTTCTCCTTTTGACACAATGTTTTCCACTTTTAGTCATAGGTTATCTATTCAATTATAGAGATTTTCTATTTTTTGACAAAAAAGTCGTCTGCTGCAGGATTGTCGTATGAGGGAAAGGGTTAACCATCATTGTTTCAGCCTTGTAACACGTAAACCAATCAGAACTTTTGACATTTTTGCTATCATAACTGTTTGAAGAAGGCTTCCATAATGTTTCTACAACTAGATGGAGAACAGAAAAGATTCTGATCAGACTATACCAAGTTGCAGGCTGATTTGGATGTTCAGTATAATTTGCAAAATCTTGAAAGTTAGTTTTCGAGTGACAAATCTCTCTTACCAATTGCTAAACATTTTGGGGACCCGGCCAGGTAGCTCATTTGGTAGCGTATCTGACTCGTGATCTGGAGGTCACGGGTTCGATACTCGGTTGCGGCGACATTCTTTCGGGCGATGTTTTCCATTGCCTCTCACCTCTGATCTATGTGAGAAAGTAGTCAGTGGCTTCGAAAAAATGTTGTGTAAGTACTGGTGTGGGAAAGCCAGGAAAACATGGGTAGGTGCACTGACCGCCGTGATATGACCAAAGCTGTTGAAAGCGGCGTTAAACTCCAAACAAACAAACAAACAAACAAAGCTAAACATTTTGGTGTGATATATACTAGTTCTGCTTTAGTGTGATATAATTTTATGTTTAACTTTGTTTTAATTTAATCCTTAACTTTAATTCCAGACAGAAACTATTGTGAGCCTAGCCTACTTTTCCCACAATGTATTTTACTTTATTCAAAAGTCACCAGTATGATTTCCAAAGAGGATGAGTGTAGTTAACCCTTTCCCTCATATAGATGCTTTCTGACGCTCTGCAGCAGACTGCTTTTTGAAAACATAGTGACAAAAGAAGAAATTGCACAAAACGTGCAATTTCGCCTTTTGCCACAATGTTCTCCACTTTTAGTCATAGGTTATCCATTCAATTACAGAGATTTTCTATTTTTTGACAAAATATGTTATGCAGAATTGTCGTATGAGGTAAAGGGTTAAAGAATAATTGATGGCTTCCTGCAAGACAGTTGTAACTACATTTTGTAACAAGATATAGTTAAAACCCTTCTGCATGAAGCCAGCTATTTGTTCAACTGGAATAACATTTGTTAAAATACATGTAATTGGTTGCTTGCATTTTTTTGTAGCAAATATAAGAATAAGAATTGTACGTATTTTCGCTTCAAATGACATCCTATATAGATTTCTTTAGCTAAAGTGAAAACAGATCTAGTTAACCCTTGCCCACATATGACAAATCCGCAGCAGACGACTTTGAAAATGTCTACTAAAAAGTGTGGAAAATCTCTATAATTGTTGGTATAATTACTGAAAAAAGTTGAAAACAATGTGGCAAAAACACAATTTGCTAGTTTTGAGTTATTTCTGATTTTGTCACAACGTTTTTAACAGTCATCTGATGCAGATGTGTCAAAATATGTCTACTGGTGGGAAATCTGTTTTAAACTATCAATTATAGTCTAGAAGGAAACAGATGTTTTGAGTTTCACACAGTTTTTGTTGTTTAAGTGATTTTGTAACAGCAGATAAACAATAGAAGTGCAAGTTTTTACAAAGGTGCTTTACTAACTCTCCCAATACAGAAGTCTTTATAAAGAGGAGTAAACTGGTCTTTCTCTTAACCCTTTCCCTCATATGACAATTCTGCAGCAGATGACTTTGAACATATTTTGTCAAAAAATAGAAAATCTCTTTTATTGAATGGATAACCTATGACTAAAAGTGGAAAACATTGTGGCATAAGGAGAAATTGCTCGTTTTGAGCAATTTCTGCTTTTGTCACTATGTTTTCAAAAATACGTCTGCAGCAGAGGCTTCAGAAAGCGTCTATATGAGAGACAGGGTTAATAATCATATGATTTCCCACAGAGAAAGAATTTTGCAGCAGACAACTTTAAAATTAACTGGGGAGAAATTAGAGAAATCTCTCTAAATGATAATGAAATTTAAGAATTTAGTCGAAAACATTGTGGCTCCTGATTAGCAATTTCTCCTTTTGCCACAGTGTTTCCAAAAGTTGTCTGCTGTAGATGTGTCAAAAATGTGTCTGTAATAGGGACGGGGAGGTGGGGGGGGGGGGGGGGGGGGGGATGGGGTGAAGTTTCCACAACATAAGTTTTAGAGCTCAAAAGAGGGATTTAAGATCATGAAATATGCCCCGTATATAGAGCTGTGGTGTCAGTTCTTTTAGTACTTCAATTTTTCTATTATTTTTCTTCTAAAACAGGATCACACAGATGACTTCGGAGCATGAACATCAAATTCAGAAATTGAACGAGAAATTAAACAGTGCCAAAAAGGAAGCAGCAACTCTGCAGTCCCAGCTTTCCCTTATACAGTAAGTGCTTTTAACAGTAAGCCTTCCCCTCATACAAAGGCTTTCTGAGGCCACAGCAGCAGACGACTAGCACATTTACATTCCTAGTACTGGTTTGTTTACAAAGGGATCATCATTAAGTGAACTTTTGCTGTCATATCGAGGGCTTGGCGTGAAATGGTTGTAACTAAAATTGGTATATTTTTACCAAGGTTAATCACCTCACCATAAAGTCTTTATAAGCGTTAACTCATTTTTCTTGGTAAACAATGGAAATTTAGGTGCAATTGCTCGTTCTGGGCAATGGCACCCAAATTTGCATTGTTTACAAAGGGGTCAAAATTGCCCCTAAATCAGGGTTTTCAAAATAGGTTTTTAGTTACAACCGTTTCATGCCAAGCCCTCGATATAACTGACATAATCATGTTACCTATACATGTATTTATTTTACAAACATCCCAAAAAATGCTTACACAAATGAAAAGACAATTCACAAACGTTCTTAGTTTCATCTTCAGACAGAAAGTGTCATTTTGTTTGTTTAACGCTTTCCCACATACAGCAAATCTGCAGTAGACGACTTCGAACATATCTACTCAAAAATATGGAAAATCTCTGTAATTGGCTGTACCTTCTGTATTTTAATAACTATTACTTGTGTTGCAGTACTCGAGTACCCGATCTCATCCCTTTTATATATGTTTTTAAATCTTTGTCATACATGTTATTGTTAAACATTATTTTTATTTCTCATTCAAAGAGGACAGCATGACAATCAGGTGAAATTAAAGGAGGACACTCTGAGAGACATGGAGGGTAAAATTAAACATTTACGAGAAGAACTGACCGAAGAACGAGATAAATACAACTCAAAGGTAAGTGCACAGATTTTCTATTTCAGTCTTACAATGTTACAACTTTCACCCCATGCAACAAATCAATCCTTAATACAATGACCTTTGCTTTGTCGTTATTGACGCTGGTTGTCAATCCGGATGTAGTGATCCCCAGCTCTGCCAATATTCTTTCATATGTTGAACAAAAGTCATGTGAACGTATTGCTGACCCATATTTTTTCAAAATTTCTGCTTCCAGTTAATGACCCTTTTTGAAATTAAAGTTCAGTCAGTTAAGTTGGAGTCAGTTAAGTTGTAGGCTATGAATGCAGTTAGTTAAGCTGAAGGATATCAATCTAGTTAGTTAAGTTGAAGGCTATCAATCAAGTTAATTAAGTTGAAGGATATCAATCAAGTCAGTTAAGTTGAAGGATATCAATCAAGTTAGTTAAGTTGAAGGATATCAATCCAGCTAGTTAAGTTGAAGGCTATCAATCCAGTTAGTTAAGTTGAAGGATATCAATCCTGTTAGTTAAGTTGAAGGCTATCAATCCAGTTAGTTAAGTTGAAGGATATCAATCCCGTTAGTTAAGTTGAAGGATATCAATCAAGTCAGTTAAGTTGAAGGATATCAATCAAGTTAGTTAAGTTGAAGGCCATCAATCCAGTTAGTTAAGTTGAAGGCTATCAATCCAGTTACTTAAGTTGAAGGATATCAATCCAGTTAGTTAAGTTGAAGGATATCAGTCGAGTTAGTTAAGTTGAAGGCTATCAATCGAGTTAGTTAGGTTGAAGGATATCAATTGAGTTAGTTAAGTTGAAGGATATTAATCGAGTCAGTTAAGTTGTAGGCTATGAATGCAGTCAGTTAAGTTGAAGGCTATCAATCCAGTTCGTTAAGTTGAAGACTATTAATCCAATCAGTTAAGTTGAATGCTATCAATCCAGTTAAAGGTTATCAATCCAGTCAGTTAAGTTAAAGATCATCAATCCAGCCAGTTAAGTTAAAGGTTATCGATTGAGTCAGTCAAGTTAAAGGTTATTGATCCAGTCAGTCAAGTTAAAGGTCATTGATCCAGCCAGTTAAGTTAAAGGTTAACGATTGGGTCAGTTAAGTTAAAGGTTATTGATCCAGTCAGTTAAGTTAAAGGTCATTGATCCAGTCAGTTAAGTTAAAGGTTATCAATTGGGTCAGTTAAGTTAAAGGTTATCGATTCAGTTAAGTTAAAGGTTATTGATCCAGTCAGTTAAGTTAAAGGTTATCGATTGGGTCAGTTAAGTTTTAAAGGTTATTGATCCAGTCAGTTAAGTTAAAGGTCATTGATCCAGTCAGTTTAGTTAAAGGTTATTGATTGGTCAGTTAAGTTAAAGGTTATCGATCCAGTCAGTTAAGTTAAAGGTTATCGATCCAGTCAGTTAAGTTAAAGGATATCGATCCAGTCAGTTAAAGGTCATTAATTGAGTTAGTTAAGTTGAAGGTTATCAATCCAGTCAGTTAAGTTAAAGGTCATCTAGTTGAGTTAAAGGTTATCAATCCAGTCATTTAAGTTAAAGGTCATCGATTCAGTTAGTTAAGTTAAAGGTTATCAATCAGTTAAGTTAAAGGTTATCAATCCAGTCGGTTAAGCTAAAGGTTATCGATCCAGTTCCTATTGCTCCTATCCTATTCTGATGAAATTATTTAACCTATTCCCTCATGCAACAATTCGGCCGCAGATGACTTTGAAGATATTTTGTCAAAAAATGGATAATCTCAATAATTGAATGGATAACCTATGTCTAAAAGTTGAAAATATTGTAGAAATACAAGAAATTGCTTGTTTTGAGCAATTTCTTCTTTTGTCACTATGTTTTCATAAAGCTGTCTGCTGCAGAGGCGTCAGAAAGCGTCTATATGAAGGAAAGGGTTAAAACAAAGTTCCTCCTTATGGTTGATGCATTTTTATATAATCTTTACATAGAGAGAGAACCTGGAACATACATTAAGTGGCACTGAAAAAGGGATGTCCAAACTGCGGAATGAGAGAGATGAAGCATTACGGAACCATTCTAGCATGGAAACTAGAGTTGCAGATCTACAAGTAAGAAATCTTTTATCTCTTCCTTGGGCAACATATATATAGAGGATATTACATGAGTGGTCATTCAATACGGAATTTATTAAACGAGTTTTCTGAAATTGATAAGAACGAGCCTTGGCGAGTTTTTATCACTTTTAGAAAACGAGTTTAATAAATTTCGTATTGAATGACCACGAATGTAATGTTCTTTTTATATCATAAATACTAATTTAATAATTTAGAGCGCTATATCCATATAAACGTCGCTATAAAGCGAGCGTATTTACAACGCTAAACGTTACGTTATGACGTCATGTTACGTAGCATTGTTATTACACTAGTTGAATACGCAATTTATTCAATGGCTTTATTACACTCCGGCGACGTCATTTATGATATAACATGTAATGTGTTATTTAATCCTTTTTCTTATGCAGACACATTTTGAAGCATCTGCAGCTGAAAACTTTTAAATACCATTTAACTGGATAATCCTTGATATAGCTAAAATTCTTTTGAAAATGGTCTCAAACATTCTTTAAACCCTTCCCACATATAGACGCATTCTGACGATGGTGTAGCAGACAACTTTTGAAATAGAGAAATTGCTTAGAGCGAGCCACAATGATTTCAAATCTATTCAACAGTTACACTTTTTAGCTCACCAATGCACGAAGTGCAAGGTGAGCTTTTGTGATCGCTCACCGTCCGTCGTCGTCGTCGTCCGTCCGTTCACATTTCTCTACAAACAACTTCTCCTCCTACATCATTTGGATCTCTTTCAAACTTGTTCAAAGAATTCTATTCCATGCAGAACTTTGGCTGCCACGGCAACAAAAAAGGGGAAATTAACCAAAACTTAAAAAATCTTCTTGTCTCAAAGTAGAAGGCCCATGCCTTTGATATTTGGTATATAGCATCATCTAGTGAACCTCTACCAAGATTGTTCAAATTATAGCCCTGGGGTCAAAAATGACCCCTCCCCGGGGGGTCACTTGTTTAACATAGACTCATATAGGGGAAAAACTTTAAAAATCTTCTTGTCTAAAAGTAGAAGGCCATGCCTTTGATATTGGGTATGTAGCATCATCTAGTGGACCTTTACAAAAATTGTTCAAATTATAGCCCTGGGGTCTATTGTTTTACATAGACTCATATAGAGGAAAAAACTTTAAAAATTCTCTTGTCTAAAAGTAGAGGCCCCAGGCCTTTGATATTTGGTATGTAGCATCATCTAGCGAACCTCTACCAAGATTGTTCAAATTATAGCCTGGGGTCAAAAATGACCCCTCTCCGGGGGTCACTTGTTTGACATAGATAGGGGAAAAACTTTAAAACTCTTCTTGTCTCAAAGTAGAAGGCCCAGGCCTTTGATATTTGGTATGTAGCATCATCTAGTGGACCTCTAGTGGACCAAGATTGTTCAAATTATAGCCCTGGGGTCAAAAATGACCCCTCCCCGGGGGTCACTTGTTTTTCATAGACCCATATAGGGGAAAGAACACTGAAAACTTTTTTTGTTTGATTAAATCAGGTGAGCGATATAGGACCATCATGGTCCTCTTGTATTAGTAGATATTTTCAATGATTTTTCTTACAAGTTTGCCAAGTCGTCTGCTGAAGATTTGTTGTATGTGGGAAGGGTTTAAACAAATAAATAAACAAGCTTGACCCATTTTGATGCAATAACTGCAAACGTCTTTTGAAAACATTGTGGCCAAAGGTGAAACTTTATTTAACAATTCAACTATCTTCTATGGAGATTTTTCAGGTTTTAGTTACTACGTTTTCAAAGTCTTCTGCTGCATATTTCTTGTATGTAGGAAAGGGTTAAAGAATTGAAGATATGTAATTTTATCCCAAAAACCCCAATATATTTGTAATGTAGATTGACAATTACAAGAACAGCATATCAGGTATTGGCTCGATTCAATGATTTTGTCTGTTTTTGTCACATCATGATTAAACCTTTTTTCCAGTTAACAATAAACAGATTGACAAGGGATATAGAAGCTGACAAAGACAATTCAGGGAAATATTGGGAACGGGAGAATCAGTTACGGTCGAAACAGGTTACTCTGGAAGCCAGGCTGGAGGAAAAAACAAAAGATGTGGATCGACTGGAAAAACTGCTGTCATCAGTGAAACAGGAATGTACTGCAACAGTTACAGAAAAGGTAATATATCAACTTTTGTGTCGAGTCAAATCAATCTCACACGCAGATGCATTTTGACACGTCTGCAGCAGTGGCTAAAGGAGCATTTGCTTTGAATGAACAATTCAATTCTATTCAATAGTGATGCTTTAATTTAATTTTTCCTTTTATTTACCTATATTTTTGCAAAGTCGTCGGCAGCAGATTTATTGTATCTTGAAAACGGTTAACCCTTTCTAACATACGATAATTCTGCAGCAGACGAATTTGAAAATATCTACTAAAAAATAAGGAAACTATATTATTGTAGGAATAATTACTAAAAAAAGTTGAAAACTTTGTGGCAAAAGGAGAAATTGCTCATTTTTCAGAAATTTCTTCTTTTGTCACAATGTTTTCAAATCCATTTATATTATGGATCACATATAAACGCTTTCTGACGCCTTAAATTTAGTTCAAAATATGAAACCTCTATAAATGAAAGAACAATTATTGAATGAAGTTGAAAATATTGTGGCAAAAGGAGAAATTGCTCATGATGAACAATTTCTCCATTTGCCACAATGTTTTCAACTTCATTCAATAATTGTTCTTTCATTTATAGAGAGGTTTCATATTTTTAACTAAATGTTTTGAAAGACATCTGCTGCAGCATTTAATTGTAGTATGTGGAAAAGAAGTAAATAAGATTTTATTTTATTACAGGTGTCTATGATAGAGAAGCAAGAAAGAGAAAGACACATGGAGAAGATTAGCAGTTTAACAGCACAACTCAGTGAAATTAGTGAAAAGTGTAATAGAGCTTCTTTGGATCTGGATAACACGAAGGCCGAGAACCATGATTTACGAACACAAACACGTGAGCTAACTGACCGGGCAGACACCACAAAAGTTCAATATGATGCTGTGTTTGCAGAGAGAAAACATTTGACCGATATGTTAACGGCGAAAACCTCAGACTTTGAAAGAGTGTCGCAAGAAAGAGATTATTACTTTAACATAATGGAACAGAAAAATAATGAACTGTCACAGGTTAAAACTATAAAGGAGAGACTATCTGTACAGTTAGAAGAGAAGGAGAAAAACGTTGCGATGTTACATGAACAGGTGACCAACCTTCAGCACGTACTGGAATCTAATTCGGGTAATCTCGAATCTATGAGAGAAGAAAGAGATATCTATGCAAAGCAATTAAATGACACGACAGCGGCGCTTGAAGAAATAAAATCAATGCGAGATGTGATGTCGAAGAAAATGAAGATAAGAGAGAGAAAAGTGAAAGAGTTGGAGATGGAGAAGCAGAAAAATATGGAGGAATTAAAAATACGGAACCAGGAGCTTGATATTATACAGCAGGAGAAACAAACTTTATTTAAAGAACTTAAGGAGAGCAGGTGTGTTGGCCAGAGAAATTTGTCATTTATCTATGAACTATTCTAATTCTATATTTATAGGATATTCTTTTCTGGGACAAAGTAACACAATTTTGGTTGGTTTACCAAATGGGGTACTTTATTCACCTAAACAATTTCTGATTGTCTAAAGACAAATGATTTAATCCTGTGGATTTTCTGTTTCAGGAATCATTACCCTATAACTCTATCCCCCTGGGACAGAATGTGTCGGCCCGGATTACCCTCAGGCTCATGTGTAGGGTCTGATAACCCTTTCCCTCATATAGACGCTTTCTAACGCCTCTGCAGCAGACGACCATTTGAAAACATAGTAACAAAAGAAGAAATTACACAAAACGTGCAATTTCTCCTTTTGCCACAATGTTTTCCACTTTTAGTCATAGGTTAGTTCAATTATAGAGATTTTCCATTTTTTGACAAAATATGTTCAAAGTCGTCTGCTGCAGAATTGTCTTATGAGGGAAAAGGATAATATAGAGCAGATGGACAGGGTGGTCTCAATTTACACTGTTCAGCAGTGTCAACTAGTAACTTTTTCCATACACAGTCTCAATTATGCCTTCACAGTTAGTTTTTCTAAATTTTTGACGAAAATGATTTTAAAAGAAGGCTGCTGCAGATTTGTTGTATCCAGTAAAAAGGTAAACCCTCTACCTCGTACAAAAAATCTGGAGCTGACGACATCTTTGAAAATTCTGTAAGTCTAAATGGAAGTACCATTGTTGAATAGAGTTGAAAACATTGTGGCAAATTGAGGACTTGCTCAATTTCTTCTTTAGCCACTATTTATTAAAAAGTCATCTTCTGCAGATTTGTAAAAATGCATCTGCTTTTGTGAGAGTGTTAAACAACCAGTGAATAAGCAGATCAGCCTAGGTCTGTGTGGTTCCAGGTTGGCATCCTCATCTTGTAATTGTTCTTATAAATTTGTTGAAAAAGCACAAGTCACAATATGAAATTGCAAAGAAGCAATCTTGTTGTAGGACAAAATTAAGAAATGTCAAAACTTATGCAAATACTCCTAAATGTGACAACAAAGTAAGTAATAAGCAGTTCAATACTATACTATTTTGGAAGTACATGTTGAAAAAATAGTCATGAAAATTTTGCTTACTGGGTATGTCTACCCAGTAAAAATGAAGCATAAAAGATCATTATTTTAATGTTTATTGAACTGGTAAGTCAAATTATTACTCTTATTGTATCTCAGAATTACGATTCTAATATTTCAAGACAACTTTTCAACAGTTTTAAAACATTGACAATACTATCTACAATCTGGAGTTCAGCACCTTTAATGTTTAACCCTTTCCCTCAATTAGGCACTTTCTGACATCTCTGCAGCAGACGGCTTTTGAAAACATTGTTGCAAAAGAAGAAATTGCTCATGATGAGCAATTTCTTTTCTCCTTTTGCAACAATGTTTTCCACTTTTAGTCATAGGTTATCCATTCAATTATAGAGATTTTCCATTTTTTGACAAAATATGTTCAAAGTCGTCTGCTGCAGATTTGTTGTATGAGGGAAAGGGTTAAGATAATGTAGTACTAAACATATAGCTATATATTTGATTATTTGATACATTGAAGGTATGAAGTTGCAAACTTAACAGAAGAAAAAGATGCGTCGAGGAGAGACTGGGAGTCAGAAAGATACCAGCTAGAAAAGTCTATAGGGAAATTACAGTACAGACTCAAATGTAAGTGAAACCCATTGTATTGATGGAAGACCTGCTCTCTTCTATTAATCCTGTCCTACATTCTATAAATCTTCAGCAGAAGACTTTGAAAACAATTAGTAAAAGACATGGAAAATCTCTAAAAATATAAGAACAAATATCTAAATAATTTGTGGCAAAAGGAGAAATTGGTCATCATCAGCAATTTCTCCTTTTGTCCCAAGGTTTTCAAAAATCATCTGCTGCAGAGGCATTGGAAAGAGTCTGTATGTGGGAAAGAGTTAATTGAAATTAGTTGTTAATTTTACTTTAATTGCGACTTTAGCTTTCAGCTTCTATTAATCACTCTGGATGTCTGCTCCTCTATTTAAAACCAGTTCCCACTTACAGCAAATATGCAACAGACAACCTTGAAAACATCTAGGCAAAAAAATAGAAAATCTCTAAATGTAACTGTAGTTCTTCAATAGAGTTGAAAGCAATTTATCCTTTAGCTACAATGTTTTCAAAAAGTCGGCGGCTGCAGATGTCTGCATTTTGAAGACAGTTAAACAAATTTTGAATTATTTTATTTGTTTCCTTTTCTGATGCTTTGATCATCTTTCGATGTCCCGCTACAAGTAAAAATAACGCATCCATGCAATTTCTGACTAATAGTCTAGAAGTGTGTTTTCACTATTGTCGAACCAAGTAACTTTGTCTGATTTCAAACCAAAAATATAACCCTGTTTTTAATCCACATGCACAAAATCTGCAGAAAACGACTCTGAAAACATGTAGGCAAAAATATGGAAAATATGAAAGTTTGATATTTGAAAAGAGTTGACAACATTGTGAAAATGAAAATGTTGCTCATCATGAGCCTTATCTTCTTGTACCACATGTTTTCATAAAAACATTGGTATATGTAAAAGGTTGAATCCATAATCATTGCTGGTGCTCTTTTGGTGTTGCCTGCCTTAGCAGAGTTACATTTAGGTATATTTTCTCCGTTATCTATCTGTCATGCTTTCATCGAGAGCAAAGACTTCAAAAATTGAAGTCACTGTTTTTCCTCCTTGGCGCTCAGATTAGTGGATTTAACATTAAATGACTTGCTGGTGTACGGATAAATGGACCAGTTGTACCCATAACTTATCCAGAAAACACCCTGATATAAAATTTATTGAAAGCGACGTAAACGTAAAACACCATACAAATTATC
The DNA here is from genome assembly GCA_031761405.1 of Serripes groenlandicus. Classification (NCBI taxonomy): domain Eukaryota; kingdom Metazoa; phylum Mollusca; class Bivalvia; order Cardiida; family Cardiidae; genus Serripes; species Serripes groenlandicus. Next base: position 20,641,057 of record JASEVX010000006.1, read on the forward strand.
GATATTGATTTATTGATTTGCATTCTTTTGAAAACAAATCTTTGATTTCATTTAAGCATTAGAACAAGATCTTGCATTGACTCAGAAGGCCTTCCGTAAGCGAGAATCTGTGGAAAATACAGCAGTTAAAGTGGCTGATAAGATGCAGAAAGAAGTTACGTCAAAACGGAGTCTAGTCGATACCCTCCAGTCAAAGATAAGATGGTACCAGGACCAAATTGATTCCTTGTTGAAGGTTAGATTTATTGTGATGCCTTCCCTGAGAATATGACACTAAGAATCGCTTGTCTGCTTGTCCGTCTTGTCTTGACTGTGCTGTAAGCTTTCTCTCACTGAGCATTTGGTCGGAGACAAATGTGTTTCGTGAATAAATTTTTCTTTTAATTTAGTTAAACTGTTTACCTGATATAATATTTTAGTGTTATTTATTTTGACAGTATATGATATATATTTTTTTTCTTTTCTAATTTATAAGTAAAGTTTTGATGCCGAATTGAAAGCCAAATGAGAAAAACTAGAAATTCCTAATTTTGGACTATGTTTCAAATGTCATATGCTTATCTTTACCGTGGTACCGGTTGAACTAATATATTTAATATTATGAAGAACATTGGGAAAAAAAGAATCCTTTATTCATACAAATTTTGTTTTATCGCAATGTTTACCTGTCTCATGTGAAAAATGATGAGAAAAAACCTTAACATACACCTATGTTTTGCTAGGGATAATTCAATCTTAACCCTTTCCCTTATTTCAATCTTAACCATTTTATATAGACGCTTTCTGATGCCTCTGCAGCAGAAGGCTTTTTGAAAACTTAGTGACAAAAGAAGAAATTGCTCAAAACGAGCAATTTCTCCTTTTGACACAATGTTTTCCACTTTTAGTCATAGGTCATCCATTTAATTATAGAGATTTTCTATTTTTTGACAAAACATGTTCAAAGTTGTCTGCTGCAGAATTGTCGTATGAGGGAAAGGGTTAAAGAAGATAAGAATTAACTAAAGATCAGTTTGAAAATCCCCTTTTCTTTTTATGCCCCGGCATACGAAGTATGAGGGGCATATAGTTTTCCGGTCTGTTAGTCCGTCCGTTCGTCCGTCCGTCCGTTCGTCCGTCCCGCTCAGGTTAAAGTTTTTGGTCAAGTTAGATTTTAGTGAAGTTGATGTACTATCATTATGAAACTTCACACAAATGACAATCAACATATCATTGTTTAAAAAATTGTATCAATTTGAGGTTGGACCAACTGTTCGTCCGTCTGTTCGTCTGTCTGTTCGTCCATTCCATTCTCAGGTTAAAGTTTTTGGTCAAGTTAGATTTTAGTGAACCTGATGTCCTATCATTATGAAACTTCACACAAATGACAATCAACATATCATTGTTTAAAAAATTGTATCAATTTGAGGTTGGACCAACTGTTGTCCGTCCGTTCGTCTGTCTGTTCGTCCATTCCATTCTCAGGTTAAAGTTTTTGGTCAAGTTAGATTTTAGTGAACCTGATGTCCTATCATTATGAAACTTCACACAAATGACTGTTTTTTATTTAGATAAAAGTTTTGTTTTAAAATATAGTTAACAACCGGGGCATCCGTGTTCCATGGACACATTTTCTTGTTTCACAATGTTTCAAAAGTCATTTGCGTTGATGCACCGAATGTGACTGTGTGCAGATTTGTTGTATGAGAGAAAGGGTTAATTATATTTTTCTAAAAGCAGAAAACCATGTTAAAGAATCTTTAAAATCATATAAAACATTTTAATTGGAATGTTTAACAATCTCAGGGGAAAATAATGAACCCTTGACTTACATTTCAAGGAAGAATCCAACTGTATCTGTATGTTGTGAAGAGTTGAACTTAATTATTTTATATTATGAAAAACACGGAGAACAAAAGAATTTTTTATATATATATATATATAATTATTAGCTTGACTATTCGAAGAATATGGAGAGCTATTACAGTCTCTTGTGTGTCGGCGTCAGTGATGGCGTCAGCATTGCAACTTTGGTTAAAGTTTTGCATGCAAGACTTTTTTTCACAAACCACATTTGCTATTGCTTTGAAACTTCACACACTAATTGGACATTATAAAATGACCTTGCAGGACAAGTCCCAAAACTCTACATCCGATTTTAACACAATTATGCCCCTTTTTGGACTTAGAAATGTTGGTTAAAAATTTGCATCATGGACATATCTCATTAACCACTGATGATATTGACTTAAAACTTCATTCATGTCTTCAGGAGTGTCAGACAGTCAAGTCAGATAACTCCTGTATGAATTCAGTTCAAATTATGGCCCTGGTTTGACTGACAATTTGGTTAAAGTTTGGCATGCAAGGTACTATCATGCACATATCTCATTAACCACTGTTTATATAGAATCAAATGGCAATTAGTTGAGCATGCTGTCTTATGGACAAGGAATCCGCTGTGGTCGAGTGGTTAGCGTTTGGGATTTCGAAACCGGGTGTCCCGGGTTCGATCCCCAGTCACTGCACTACGGTCATGGTGGAGTGCCCTTGGGCAAGGCACATTTTCTAGCCTAGTACTGGTTTGTTTACCCAGGGATCATGAATAATTAAATTTAATTGCGCACTAAATGACCTTAGCTGTCGATGCGCCATAAAACAATATACATTCATTATGTCTTATGGACAGCTTTTGTTTTGTATATCATAATATTTACCCGTCTCAGCGGGAAAAATGACAAAACATAACACGCTTGAGTTATTTTTCTAGGAAAAATCCAACCTTGAAGAAGATAAAGATAAGCTAAAGAGCAGTTTAAACAAGGCCTTGGTACAGAACCAACACCTGGCTGTTGAACTCGAATCTTCCAACAATCGATCAAGTGATTTAAAAGCACATTCCTGTAAACTAGAGTCTTCACTCGAAAAGGTATGTATTGACTCAGTGTTGTAGTGGTCAGAGTATTGGCCTCCTGAGCTGGAGACCCGGGTTCGATCATGATTCAGGTCATTACCAAGACTGACTCTTCCTTTCCCTTTCCTATATTCATAAGCTTTCTCGGTAGATGACTTTTGAAAACATTGTTGCTAATGGTGAAACAGTTAATAATGAGCAATTTATTATAATAATTGTAATTTCATATATATAGATTTTTCAAAAATGTGCCTAGATTTTATTCAGTCATCTACTGCAGATTTGTTGTATGTGCGAAAGGAATAAAACATAGTAGTGAGAGTATAGCATTATGACTGATATACTTACTTTAAGAACTTGTGATTTACCCAAGAAATGCTTTGATATAGCTTAAATACTGCTGTGTGTAGCGTAAAACACGATTCATGCAAAAGAAAAGATATCAAGATATTGAGACATCTCAAAACAAAATTGTTATAAGTGAAAAGGGCTCACGTTAACTCAACTCGAGTGATCTGTTTGAGAGGCATCACAAAGCATCAGTATGTGGGAAAGGGCTAATATCACCTGATAAGAAATACTCTTGTGGGATGATATGAAATATATATGAGCAACGTCTATTGATTTGGAGTCTTATAGACTATCTGTAACAGAATCTTATAAATGCAAATTATCATAAAACCAACGGGCTACAGTCCTGGTTTTTTGTTTCTACAGTTAAGAACATCATGAAATTGACAATCTGAGTGGAACTTGATTGGATCGTGAGGGTGATTGAAACGAATTTGGAACTGTTTAAGAGCGGAGCGAAATTTTGCGTTCTGAACGAAACAACGAAACAATCATAATAAATCAGAAAATCCAATCACATGAATGCTTCGCTCATTGAGCAGCTGAAACAATTTACTCGATATTTATTTAAGAAAATGCATTATAAGAAGTCTTAAGTATTAGGTTATTTTATAATTTAACAATATTGTATATATGATCATTTTTGTAATACAATTTGCTTCGCAGCCTTCTTTATGTTAACCAGCCACTTTTTTCCTGATCCCAACACGCTTCATTTCAAGACGTACTTTCTCAGTTACTCATACAAATTAAATCATAAAAAGGTATGGGTCTTCCAACAAAACAGCAATGTGGCGTTCAAGCTAGATCGTATGTTGATATTTAGGGTTAAGTAAAAAAACAAAATAACGACACAAAAATAATTTTGAGCGTAAAAAAAAGCAATCAATTTGATCGGAACGGAAAACAGCAATCACAATGATTTGAATGACTGAACGCTTTAATAACGGAGTGGAACTGAATGGAACAGAGCGGAACGTGTACGGTAAATTTGTCAATTTCATGATGTTCTTAACCCTTTCCCTCATACGGCAATTCTGCAGCAGACGACTTTGAACGTATTTTGTCAAAACGTAGGTTATCCATTATAGAGATTTTCTATGACTAAAAGTGGAAAACATTGTGGCAAAAGGGGAAATTGCTTGTTTTGAGCAATTTCTTCTTTTGTCACTATATTTTCAAAAAGCCGTCTGCTGCAGAGGCGTCCGAAAGCATTTATATGAGGGAAAGGGTTAACTGTATTGCTAATTTACTTGAATACAGAGAATGAATACTCTGGTGAGACTCTGCAGATGCACAGGCTTGTCTGAGTCTTCACTGTACGAATATGCATTAAGGATGGATATTGCTAGCCAAGGCTCATATATTAATACAATATAATCGGCAAACGGTTTATGTCTAGATCAGATAAAATATCATATTAGAATATGTCAACCGATTTATTGACATTATTTAAGTGGTCCACTTTATAGGTTATTTAATTGATTGTAAAAAGGTATCACAGTTTATTGAAAGTGCAATTTTCTTTAAGAAGGTAATTATAGCAATTATTGGAAAAGTGTCAAATAGTGTATTAACCCTTTCCCTCATACAACAATTCTGCAGCAGACGACTTTGAACGTATTTTGTCAAAACATAGAAAATCTCCATAATTGCATGGATAACCTATGACTAAAAATGGAAAACATTGTGGCAAAAGGTGAAATTGCATGTTTTGTGCAATTTCTTCTTTTGTCACTATGTTTTCAAAAGGCCGTCTGCTGCAGAGGCGTCAGAAAGCGTCTATATGAGGGAAAGGGTTAAGTCGATCGTCACTGAAGTAATTTAGAACAAATTGATGCAAAATCAGAGCGATTGATTAACCCTTTCTGATGCCTCTGCAACAGACATCCTTTGAAAACATTGTGGCAAAAGGAGAAATTGCTGATTTTCCCTTTTGCCACAATGTTTTAAAATCTATTAAAAGATTAAACTTTCATAAATTTACAAAGATTTTCCATAGTTAAGCCATGACCATGCTTTCAAAGTGGTCCGCTGCATATAAGTTGCATGTGGAAAAGGGTTAAAATGCGCTGAATTATAAAGCTTGCGGAGAGAGGTATACATTCAAGTGCATCATCTTTTGTTACTTTAACCCTTTCCCTCATATAGATTTTTTCTGACGCCTCTTTTTGAAAACATAGCTACAAAAGAAGAAATTGCTCAAAACGAGCAATTTCTCCTTTTGCCACAATGTTTTCCACTTATAGTCATAGGTTATCCATTCAATTAAAGAGATTTTCTATTTTTTGGCAAAATATGTTCAAAGTCGTCTGCTGCAGAATTGTTGTATGAGGGAAATGGTTAAGGATCCAGATTGTGTTGGTCTAGAGCGCCAGACTCTGCAACAAGCTATAATAACCTCTTCTTCTTTAAAGCTTATAAAAACACAAAAGAAGGATGTAAGTAGAGCATGTGATTTGGTTGTTACTACTAAACAATTAATCCTTAACCCTTACCTATATATGCTCTCTGATGCCTGTGCATTAGATGGCTTTTTGAAAACATAGTGACAAAAGAAGAAATTGCTCAAAACGAGCAATTTCTTCTTTTGCCACAATGTTTTCCACTTGAAGTCATAGGTTATCCATTGAATTATAGAGATTTTCTATTTTTCGAAACATATATGTTAGAAGTCTTCTGTTGCAGAATTGTCGTATGCGGGAAAGGGTTACATACAACAAATCTGCAGCAGACGACTTTGAAGACATTTAGTAAATCATATTGAAAGTCTCTATAAATGAAGGTATAATCACTGAAAATAGTTGGAAATATTGTGGCAAACAGAAATTGCTCATTTTGAGCAATTTCTCGATTTGCCACAATGTTTTCACAAGTCATCTGCTGCATATGATTCAAAATGCGTGGGAAGGGGTTAATTAACTAATTTCTCATTCATCAGAGATTGAATAATTTACATTGACATTTTAAAATGCGTCTCTAGATAATCCCCATTCCATTTTAGATGTGGCATTTGATGCCTTTAATGCAAACAACTTATAAAAATATTATTTTTTTTTAAATAAAATCACTGCTCAAATTGACCATTTTTCTGTTTTTCCCACATATGTTTAACTTTGTTTAAAAGAAATGAAAATTAGTTTTTGAGATTTCTTTCAAATGAACTGGAGAACAGAGTTAAAATTATTTTGGTAAATTTGTCTGCTGAAGAGGTGTCAGAAAGCGTCTGTTTGTGGGAAAAGGTATATAACAGAATCAGATTGACTTTCTTTTTCTCCCACTTAGACAACGTTTTAGTAGCATTTAGATTATAATATGAAGAAGGGAATGGTAGACTCCCTTTAAACCTTTCCCAGCAGACGACTTTGATTATATCTACTCAAGACATGGAAAGTCTCTAGAAATGAAGGTAATATTACTGAAAAAAAATTTGAAAACATTGTTTGAAAAGGAGAACTTGCTCGTTTTGAGCATTTTTAGCTCACCTGAGCTTTGCTCAAGGTGAGTTATTGTGATCGCCTTTCGTCCGTCGTGCGTCGTCCGTCGTGCGTCGTGCGTCGTCCGTCGTGCGTCAACTTCTTCTCCTCAGTAACCAGTGGGTCAATTGGGATGAAACTTCACAGAAAGCATCCTCTCAATGACCTCACCAGATTTCCTTCAAATTTTTGGGATCCATGCAGAATTCTGGTTTCCATGGCAACGAAATGAAAAAAACTTCAAAATTCTTCTTCTCCCAAACTGGTTGGCGGATTTTCAAATAATTTTGTAGAAATGTTCCTTGGATGACCCTCTATAAGATTCCTTCAAGCCATGTTGATTTGTCAAAAAACATGGCCGCCAGGGGGGGCGGGGCTATTTTGCCTTATATGGCTATAGTGAAAACTTAAAAAATCTTCTTCTCCGAAAGTGTGGCCGATTTTCAAATAATTTTGTAGAAATGTTCCTTGGATGACCCTCTATCAGATTCCTTCAAGCCATGTTGATTGGTCAAAAAACATGGCCGCCAGGGGGGCGGGGCTATTTTGCCTTATATGGCTATAGTGAAAACTTAAAAAATCTTCTTCTCCGAAAGTGTCAGACCAATTTTCAAATAATTTTGTAGAAATGTTACTTGGATGACCCTCTATCAGATTCCTTCAAGCCATGTTGATTGGTTGAAAAAATGGCCGCCAGGGGGGGCGGGGCTATTTTGCCTTATATGGCTATAGTGAAAACTTAAAAAATCTTCTTCTCCGAAAGTGTCAGGCCAATTTTCAAATAATTTTGTAGAAATGTTACTTGGATGACCCTCTATCAGATTCCTTCAAGCCATGTTGATTGGTTGAAAAAATGGCCGCCAGGGGGGGGGCGGGGCTATTTTGCCTTATATGGCTATAGTGAAAACTTAAAAAATCTTCTTCTCCGAAAGTGTCAGGCCGATTTTCAAATAATTTTGTAGAAATGTTCCTTAAGTGACCCATTTTCAGATTCCTTCAAGCCATGTTGATTGGTCAAAAAACATGGCCGCCAGTGGACAGGGCTATTTTGCCTTATATGGCTATAGTGAAAACTTAAAAAATCTTCTCCTCCAAAAGTGTCAGGCTGATTTTCAAATAATTTTGTAGAAATGTTCCTAGGGTGACCCTCTATCAGATTCCTTCAAGCCAAGTTGATTATTCGGAAACTATGGCCGCCAGGGGGCGGTGCTTATATAGTTAAATTAAAAAAAAAATATCAGGTGAGCGTTCCAGGGCCATCATGGCCCTCTTGTTCTTCTTTTACCACAATGATTTAAAAAGTCATCTGCTGCAGATGCGTCAAAATGCATCTATAGGTGGGAATGGGTTATTAAAACCTTTGTTTTCCATTTACCCTCTCCCACATACAATAAAGATTAATCTGCAATAGAAAACTTTGAAATCATCTGATAGGAAATTCTCAATAAATGAAAGAACAATTTTGATTCAAGTTGTAAACATTGTGGCAAAAGGAGAAATTGCTTATGATGAGCAATTTCTCATTTTGCCTCAATGTTTTCAAATGTAGTCTGCTACAAAGGTGTCAGAAAGGGTTATATATATATTCAGTCACATGTTAAATATTTAAAAGGCAATTTTTTTTTTTTTTAAAAATCCATTAATTTCAAAACATGAAATTTGAAAATATTACAGGTAAAACAGTCAAAAAAACTGATGAAATTGAGCATTATCTCCTTTATGCTCTGAACCCTTTCTCAACAAACAAGAAAACTTTGGCAGACGATTTTGAAAATATCCAGGCAAAAAAAAAGGAAAAAGAAATTATCTCTATCATAGAAAGTATTGTTATAGTGGCAAAAGTAGAAACTGCTGCTCGAAAATATTAACACAAAACGTGCAATTTCTCCTTTTGCCACAATGTTTTCCACTTGTTGTCATAGGTTATCCATTCAATTATAGAGATTTTCTATGTTTTGACAAAATACGTTCAAAGTCGTCTGCTGCAGAATTGTCGTATGAGGGAAAGGGTTAACATGACGATACACAATATGATGCCATTCTAAGTTTTGTGTGGATAATTAATTTGATTGGCAGAAAGTATACAATCTAAGAGTCACAGGTGAAATATTACCATAAATTGCATAATTTAAACATTGCTTTACAATAGTGAGGATATTTATTTCATTTATTCTTGTTCCCATATAAAGACCCTTTCTGACAGCAGATGATTTTCAAAAAAACATTACGGCAAAAGTTGAAATTGTTCATGATTTCTCCTCTAGCTACAATGTTTTCAATTCTATATTATAATTAATTAACCTTTTCCCTTATACGACAATTCTGAAGCAGACGACTTTGAGCAATTTCTTCTTTTGTCACTATGTATTCAAAAAGCCAGCTGCTGCAGAGGCGTCAGAAAGGGTCTATATGAGGGGAAAGGGTTTAACTTATATTGACATTGGGAAAGGGTGATTAAACAGGATGTGAAATAAAGTCCTTATAAACACTATTTATGTACTTTCCCTGCTACAGCAGAACAGCAGATAACCTTGAAAAGATTAAGGCACAACAAGGGAAAAGCTCTAAAGATGAGAAAAAAAAATGAATAAAGTTGAAAACATTGTTGCAAAAGAAACAAGTTGCTCATTATGATTAAAAATTATGTAAATTACTTCTTTTGCCACACTGATTTCAAAGGCTGTCGGCTGCAGCTGAGTCAAAATAGGTCTACAAGTGGAAATAAGCTTATTTATCTTAAACGCATATTAAGTTTTATTCCTTTTCTGTATACAACAAATCTGCAGCAAACATCTTTGAAAGCATCTGGGCATGAATATGGAAAATCTGTATAAATGAAAGAAGAATTATTGAATAAAATTGAAAACATTGTGGCAAAAGAAGAAATTGCTTATAATGAAATAGTCAAAAATAGGGAACATCTCTACAAATGAAAGAAGAATTATCAAATTAAGTTGAAAACCTTTTTGCAAAAGGTTAAATTGTTGATCATGAGCAATTTCTCCTTTCCTTTTGCTACAAGGTTATCAAAAGGCATCATAAAGCGTCTATATGTGGGAAAGGGTTAAGACTTAAAATCATGAGAAAACCACTTTAACTATGATTATGTTATCAGATTACTTCATAACATCTCCATTGCATCATAGTGGGATTTATATATATATTTAGTTAGACTGCATGTCTCCATGGTTTTGTTGTTAGATCATTTGCCTTGAGAGCGGGAGACTAGGGTTTAATAAGATGGTCTAAGCTCTCGGGTTCGATCCCCGGCATAGTCATATCAAAAACTTTAAAACTGCCTGCCCTCCTTGGCGCTCAGGGTTGCAGGGTTATAGCATTACAACTGACTGGCTGGTGTCAGGATAAATGGACCAGCAGTTCTGGTAACTTTACCCAGGAAACTCTGTGATAAAAATGACAAAATTGTTGAAAGCGGCGAGAAAACATCAAACAATCAATCAATCAACAGATGGTCTGGTAATACTGAAGACACAAACAGAGGTCCGGATAAGGAGGAGTAAATAGCTGCTTTCCCACAATATCTCTCTTATAATGTAAGCAAATCCTATGTTGTGGGTACTCAACAGAATCGTCTCATTGAGAGGATTCTTTTGAGTACCCACAACATAGGGTTAGTGGGTCAATGAAGGAGTCACTAACATGCAAAATGCTCCTCATCTAGAGCTCTGCACAAAAATTTGGCAGAATTGTCTACCTTTCTTGGTGCTGATGGTTTGGTTGTAGGAATAGCATTACAACTGTTTTAATTTAAACATTATTTATTTTACATCGATTCCGAAGCAAGCTTTCAGCTTATATTAATCACACTCGATGTCTGCTTCCTGGACACTTAATCAGAACTCATCGCTTATCACGGGACTCGAACCAAGGACCTTTGATACGAGAGGCTGACGCTCTACCTCTGCACCACTGTCTTCCACTACGACTGTTTTATCAATGTGAGGATAAATAATACATGTAGCACTTTTAATTTACTCAGGAACCGCTGTGATATAACTGAAATACTGCTGAATGCGGAATAAATCACCATTCTATCAAGTATTAACCCTTTCCCACATACAACAAATCTGCAGTAGAAAACTTTGAAAACATACCGAAATTCTTTTAGAAATTCCCTTTAACCCTTTCCCTCATACGACAATTCTGCAGCAGACGACTTCGAACGTATTTTGTCAAAACATAGAAAATCTCTATAATTGAATGGATGAACTATGACTAAAAGTGGAAAACATTGTGGCAAAAGGAGAAATTGCACGTTTTGTGCAATTTCTTCTTTTGTCACTATGTTTTCAAAAAGCCTTCTGCCGTAGAGGCGTCAGAAAGCGTTAACCCTTTCCCTCACACAACAAATCTGCAGTAGAAAACTTTGAAAGCATACCGAAATTCTTTTGGAAATTCCCTTTAAATGAAAGTACAATAATTGAAAACATGGTGACAAAATGAGAAATTGTTTTGAGCAATTTCTTCTTTTGTAGACATGGTTTTTCAAAAATCTATCTGCTGCAGAGGCATCAGAAAGCGTCTTTTTGATGGAAAAGGTTGAATAGTATTTTGGATTATTTGTTTGTCCTTTTCCTATGTGCAAAAAGGCTGAGCAAATTTTTTTGTGAGAAAAATTAACCCAAAACGTGTAATTTCTCCTTTTGCCACAATGTTTTCCACTTTTTGTCATAGGTTATCCATTCAATTACAGAGATTTTCCATGTTTTGACAAAATATGTTCAAAGTCGTCTGCTGCAGAATTGTCGTATGAGGGAAAGGGTTAATGATATTCTGAACCTAATGCCTAATCAGCTTTTAGAATCTTTACCAAATTGAAATCATCTGACGAAATAATAAAATTCACGCCAAGTTTATGCGTAAATAAAACATCGTAATAAATCGAGAAATCCTCGCTCATGAAATAGAATATATATATCCTGCTCCCAAAATACTTTGTAAAATTCTGCAGTGGGAACACTGTTTTTGTTTAACCATAACATAGGTATCAACTTTCTGCTACTTTTTAATACAAATTTGCTTTAACCCTTACCGTCATATAGACGCTTTCTGACGCCTCTGTAGCAGACAGCTTTTTGAAAACATAAGTGACAAAAGAAGAAATTGCTCAAAACGAGCAATTTCTCCTTTTGCCACAATGTTTTTCCACTTTTAGTCATAGGTTGTCCATTCAATTATAGAGATTTTCTATTTTTTGACGAAATATGTTCAAAGTCGTCTGCTGCCGAACTGTCGTATGAGGTAAAGGTTTAAGTATTTAAGTATTACTTAGCGCCAAGTAGGGTTGGTGGAATTGGACTTGGGAAAGGTTTAATTAACCTTGTATCATAAACATAAACAATTAATTTCAAGAAGATTGCTTATGTTTATAAAGATATTTTTAAGCCAATATTGTGTGTCTGCATTATTATTTATGTTGGAGAATTTATCGGTATCTATTTTACCATTTTATTAGTATTCCGCTGTCGATAAGCTGTTGAAGAAAATAGTGAAAGACAAGGTACCTGTAGTGATGTATAAAAACTGTGTGCCAAGTTTAAATTAACCAGCATGGTGTTATGGACACTAATCTTACCATCTTTTTTTATGTAACCCTTTCCCACATGCATTCGTATTTTGATGCAACTGCAGCACAATTGTTTTTGTGACACCTGCCTTGCATGGAGAGACAGGGATCACCATCTGTCCATCACACTTTCATTTACTGTCATATTGGACGGCCACTGTCATGTGTTCCATTAAATGCTCTTGTGAAAACATTGTGGCAAAAGGAGAAATTTCCCATTTTTCCACACTGTTTTCAACTTTGGTGACTTACCAGTAATTCATTTTATAAATAGAGATTTCACATAAATTGCCTAGATATATTCCAATTCGACTGCTGCAAATTTGAATGTATATGGGAAAGGGTTTTTATTAATTCCTTGAGTTATTGCCCAATTCGAACCTCTCCGTAAAAAATCAAACCTTCAGATGTTTTGAAATTAATATCAGTTAACCCTTTCCCCCATACGACAATTCTGCAGCAGACGACTTTGAACGTATTTTGTTAAAACATAGAAAATCTCCATGATTGAATGGATAACCTATGACAAAAAGGAGAAAACATTGTGGCAAAAGGAGAAATTGCACGTTTTGTGCAATTTCTTCTTTTGTCACTATGTTTTCAAAAAGCCGTCTGCTGGAGAGGCGTCAGAAAGCGTCTATATGAGGGAAAGGGTTAATATGATCTCGTGGAATACCGAGGGACCTGTGTATTAAGACCACCCATGGTGAGACAACAATTTGGTCTTTGTTCACAGGTGGTCTTTATCTGCAGGGTCATTAATGCAGAAAATGAGTAATTTGGAATCTTTAAAGGTGCCTATACTTTAAACATGGAATTTCTACTCGAAGGTGTTGTTTAGCATTGTATTTTTGTTTCATCAATCTTGGGTGTCCTTGTTCTACTACATGTATAGAGGTCTCAAGGATGGGGATACGGATAACCCTTTCCCTCATACGACAATTCTGTAGCAGACAATTCTGCAGCATACGACTGAGTATATTTTGTCATAAAATAGAAAATCTCTAATTGAATGGATAACCTATGATTAAAAGTGGAAAACATTGTGGCAAAAGGAGAAATTGCTCGTATTGAGCAATTTCTTCTTTTGTCACTATTTTTTCAGAAAGCTGTCTGCTGCAGAAGCGTCAGAAAGCGTCTATATAAGGGAAAGGGTTAAACAGGGAATTTCTACTCCAAGGTGTTGTTTAGCATTGTATTTTTGTTTCATCAATCTTTGGTGTCATTTCTCTACTACATGTATAGAGGTCTCATGGATGGTGGATCATCTTGAATGCCAAGAGAGAGGATACTGATACGGTTGCGCTGACTTTCAGACTGATCTAGATCTTTTCTGGGCACCAAGTTTTGAAAGTCAGTTTGTTTGGAAGCCTTGGTCCTCTGGAATGATAGTTGTGTAGATAGTAGAGGTTTTTAGCAATCATGAATGGTATGAAACTAAAATGTACTAACATTGTATGATGTTTGAAGCCTTATCACACTATGTGAGAATTAAATACAAATTGTATGTAAAATATCATGTTCGACGACGATTTCTGACAGCAGACGACTTTCTAAAACATTGTGACAAAAGAAAAATTTGCTCAAATGTTATCAACTTTTTTTCTGTAACCATTCTATCATTTATAGGGATTTACCATAGTTTTGCCAAGATGTTTTCAATGTCGTCTGCTGCTCAAATTTGTATTTGTATTTGTATTTGTTCAAACAATCAGTTTGTTTTGATGGGGTTTTACGCCATTTCCAACATTATTTCAGTTATATCACGGCGACAGTTCACCCTTTTATGATCCCTGGGTAAACAAACCAGTACTAGGCTAGGAAATGTGTCTTACCGTAAGGGCACTCCAACATGACCACATCGCCGCGATTGGGGATCGAACCCGGGATCAATCGGTATAGACCAAGATCAGTCTGCACATTCCCGCAGTCAAGTTTTTATCTACAGTGTTTTTTACAGTGACTTATGAAAACATAAAGAATAATTTCTCCTTTTAGTTCGGCAACTATATTTACAGCTGTTCAATTGTTATGCTTTTATTCCTAGAAAATATTCATGGTTTTGCCTAGATATTTATAACGTTGTGTGCTGCAGCTTTATTCTATGTGGGAAATTACTGATTTGTTGATTATAGAAGTACAGTGGTAGAGTGTCAGCCTCTCATACTTAATGTCCTGTGTTTGAATCCAGTTATGAGCAGGTTCTGCCTTTAAGATTTTTACACACAAACGGCCCATGTACTGGTTATGTCTCCAAAAAGCAGACATTGAGTGTGATTTATACAATCTTAAAGCTTTTTTCGCAATCAATGTAAAATAGATAAGTTTAAACTAATATTTAAGTATGCTGTAATGTAAAGCGGTTAACACCATATGCAAACAGTGTAGACAATGTGCAGGCTAATCTTGATCTAGTCTTCACTACTGATCAACAGGTATCAAAGACTGCTCCATAAATTTGTCAGAACAAGTTGAAAAACAATGGTGATGGAATTTTTTGAAGGTCAAGGGTTGTGTTTTGTATGTTCTGCGGAAAAACATGTATCAGTGTGAAAAGGAGAGGAATTATGTTGAAGCAGAGATCAAAACATTTTGATAACTGCCCTACTTGGCGCTCATGGTTGTTGGGTTAGTAATACGCCTCGCTGGCTGGTGTCAGGATAAATGGACCCATAGTCCTGGTAACTTACCCAGGAAACAAACTGATATAACTGAAAAATTGTTGAAAGTAGTGTAAAACACGAAACTATCAAATCATTTTGAGCAATTGCTTTCAAATGGCATCTGCTACAAAGTGATCTATATCTGGGAAACTGTTAAAATGTTGTAAGACATTTAGTATGGTTATACTTTGTCGGTCTTTCTGTCCGTTATTATTCTGTATGTCTCGGGTGTCTTTGTTTTAGAAGATGTATATATGTAACAATCAGCACTAGATGAAGGGTGTTTTTCGCACAAACATTAACCTTTCCCTCATACAACAAAACTGCTGCCGACTTCTTTGAAAATGCTGAGCAAATACGTGGTAGATCAGTATTTATAAATGAAGGTATAATAACCGAAACAAGTAATAAACATTGTGGCAAATGGAGAAATTGCTTGTTTAGAGCAATTTCTCCTTTTGCCACAGTATTTTCTAAAAGTCATCTGCAGCAGAGACGTCAGAAATCGTCTGTATGTGGTAAAGGGTCAACTTTTCCGACTTGCAGACATATTTTCACAACATTGTGGCAAAAGAATAAATTGCTTGTAAGGAGCATTCTCTTTTTGCCACAATAAATACGCATTGATTTATAGAGAATTGTCTTATTTTCTTCAAATAGTTGTGCAATATTTTCTGATGATAAGCATTTTTCCTTTTTCGTGATTGTTTGTGCTCTTTCTTTAAATTATTTTCCAATGAACCCGATTCTCAATTCTTTTCTTTAAATTTGTAAACATTTCATACTTGGTAATAAATGATCGAGTTTTCCGACATACAACAAAATTGAAATGCAGCAGACAATTACTGGCAACATCTGCTAAAATATCGAACGCTTTTATAAATTGAAAGATGATTATTCAATAGAGTTAAAATCATTACGGCCTGCATTTAATTAAAGTGTCATATCTGGATGTTGATATTGTCTCTGTTTATATTTTAAGTCAGCTTTAAGAAATGCCACAACCCACGCCCAGGTGGAAATGTTTGAACAGGAACTGACGAGAATGAAGCTCGCTCATCAGCTGGATCTAAAGGTAATAGTTGGAATCCTTTGTCTTCTCCCTTTTCCCACATGAAACAACAAATATTCAGAAGACAACTTTAAAAACATATAGGGAAAAAAAATATGGAAAATCTTAATAAATGAAAATATGATAATTGAAGTGAAGTTCAAAACATTGTGGCAATTTGAGAAATTGTGCATCATGAGCAATTTTTCCTTTTCCCATACTATTTTCTAAAGGCATCTGCATCTAAATGCGTCTGCATGTTGGAATGGGTTAACAGTGTCTGACTGTCTGTCCGTCTGACTGTCTGTCCGTCTGTCTGTCTGTCCTTCATTATGTCTTTGTAAAGTGTGTGAACCCTTTGACTGCTGGAAACCAATTTTGTGGAACCTGTGCCATCAGTATAGAGCCAGGCCAGACTGCACATCCGTGCAGACTGACCAGGCTCTATACTATTGGCTGGCCCAGCTCAACATTTGTATCGTTACATTCCTTAAATTGGCTATGGACTCTTCTGAATGTAAAGCTAGACAAGTCCATTTTACAAACTTCAGTCTTGAAAGGGTTAAATATTGCATGAACCTTTCTGAAAAATCCAAAGTTTGCAATCTGTGATGATAGAAAACATTGAACTTAAAAAAGCCAATGTTACCTGTCTTAATTCACCCTTGATAGTCGGATCTCACTTTACCCATCTAGATTTTACCCTAATTTGACAAAGAAAATACAACTCAATTGACTCTACTTACAGGAAGCTGTTCAGAAAGCAAACAACCAACGACTTGAGACTGGACTTCCTTCTGCAGAAAAACAGAAACCACAGCAGACGGAGTCTCGAACTCAGAAGCCTGAGGATATGGCCCAGGAGGACAGAAAAGTAGCTCAGGTGAATAAATCATTTCTTGGTTCACTGCTAAGGTTAGGACATTTGGCAATACCCCTTTTCCTACTTACAAAAGCTTTTATTACATATAAAAAATTATACTTACTTACTGCATGCATTATTGATTTTTTTCAATGATAAATGAATCAAAAGTTAAAAAAAATGAAAAAATGTAGGAACACTGTTTTATGAAATTTCTGTCATATTTTTCGAAATTAGGTTGTACAAATAAATTAATTTAATTAATTTGTTTTTTATTTAAAAGTCATCTGCTGCAGAGCGTCTGAAAGCATCTATATGTGAGAAAAGATTATTAATTGGATATTTTTTGTATCTTTTCAGAAATCTAGTGACAACTACAAGGAGATGGGAAGTGAATTAAAATTGTTATTAAATGAAATGAGATCAATGATAACAGAGAAGAACGACCACAGTAAGGATAGGGGTCAAAGACAGGTTCGTTCTCGCCCAGAACGCCAAGTGAGGCGCCACCCACCTCCTCCCCAGTTCGTTTCACCTATATCCAATCAGAAAAAAGCATTTATACACCACAGGTAAACAACTTTTAACCCTTTCCCACATACAACAAATTTGCAGCAGACGACTTTGAAAACATACCCGAAACAATTTGGAAACTCTCTTTAACCCTTTCCCTCATACGACAATTCTGCAGCAGACGACTTTGAACATGTTTGTCAAAAAATGGAAAATCCCTTAAAATGAATGGATAACCTATGACTAAAAGTGGAAAACATTGTGGCAAAAGTAGAAATTGCTCGTTATGAGCAATTTCATCTTTTGTCACTTTGTTTTCAAAAAGCCGTCTGCTGCAGAGGCGTCAGAAAGCGTCTATATGAGGGAAAGTGTTAACCTTTAACCTACTATATATGTGACTTCCAGCACAACATTGTCTTGCCCTATCAAACATAATTCTATATCAGATTAGCTCTGAAATTCAATGCAAAATTTTGGGGAAAAGAGTATTTACATAAGTTAACCCTTTCCCTCATATAGATGCTTTCTGAAGCCTCTGCAGCAGACGGATTTTTGAAATCATAATGACAAAAGAAGAAATTGCTCAAATTGAGGCGTCTATATGTGGCAATGTGTTATCCCTTTCCCTCATACGACAATTCTGCAGCAGACGACTTTGAACATATTTTGTCAAAACATGGAAAATCTCTTTAATTGAATGGATAAGCTATGACTAAAAGTGGAAAAGATTGTGGCAAAAGGAGAAATTGCTCGTTTTGAGCAATTTCTTCTTTTGTTACTATGTTTTCAAAAAGCCGTCTGCTGCAGAGGCGTCAGCAAGCGTCTATATGAGGGAAAGTGTTAACCTTTAACCTACTATATATGTGACTTTCAGCACAACATTGTCTTGCCCTATCAAACATAATTTTATATCAGATTAGCTCTGAAATTCAATGCAAAATTTTGGGGAAAAAGTATTTACATAAATAAACCCATTGCCACATATAGACGCTTTCTGACGCCTCGGCAGCTGACGCCTCGGCAGCTGACGCTTTCTGACACCTCTGCAGCAGACGTTTTCTGACACCTTTGCAGCAGACGACTCTTGAAAATTGGGTGACAAAATGAGCAATTTCCCTTTTTGCCACAAAGTTTTCAACTTTTTTCAGTAATTATACCATCATTTATAGAGATTTTCTTTATTTTTGGGTTAAAGTTTTCAAAGTCTTCTGCTGCAGATTTCGCTTATGTGGGAAAGGGTTAAGTATGCTGAAATTACCTTGTCCCTTGATGTTATAGTTTGTTGGTCTGTCAATAATTATATATGAACTATGGAGCAAACTTAAATTTTAAAGATATTATATTGAAACTTTGTACACATGACAAGAAAGACACTATTTCGGATCATGTAAATTAAGGGCCTTTGGAGTTTTCTATTACCTCACCTTGAACTTTGATTTGTTTAAACCTATGCCACATGCAGATCTATTTTGATGAATCTGCAGCAGAAGACTTTTGAAACTAGTTGCAAAAGGAGAAATTGCTCATAATGCTTTAAACTTAATTTAATTCATTGAGAAGGTTATACTATAAAAGTGCTCCGCGGGGGTATTTAATTATTTTAGTTTGAAATATTTTCATTCACATTACAACTCCCTGGTGTCAGGTTTTATTGACCTGTAGTACTGGTTACTTACCCAGCCTAGAACACTCTGTGATATTACTGAAAATATGTTGAAGGCGTTAGACAGCATACATGTGCCTGTGCTAAAGACCACCTTTGTATAGCAATTCCCTGTCTAAAGCGGTCACACTTTTTATTTCCCAACTACTCATTTTCTGCATAAATGACCCTGTAATTTAAGACCACCTGTGAACAAAGACCAGATTGTTCTCTTCACCTGGGTGGTCTTTAAACACAGGTTTGACTGTACATGTCCTATGAATGGCTATCTTTGCGCTGAGGTCACGATCAGGCCAGTATTGCTGTCAAAAAGTGTAAATCATAATCCTTTCCAAGCCACTGGCTGCCTTTCCACATAGACTTTGACTGTACAAACAAAATATCTTTTTCTACAGGGTGCCACTGACTACCTCCTCTGATATAAGTTACTATAGTGATGGTGACGCCGACGAGAGAACGTGTCACAACAGGTCAAAGTCATTTACTGGCAAATATGATCTGTACTCCCCAGCAAAAAAAGGTACTTACATGTACATACAGGAATATATATCCCCTTCTCTCATTAAAATGCTTTATGACACCTCTGCAGCAGCTAACTTTTGAAAACATTAAGGCAGAAGGAGAAATTGCTCATTATATTTTTACTCAATGCAGTAATACACATTTATAAGTATTCTTGAGTAATTCCGTAAATAATTGTTCTTGAATGATAACATGAAATATGTATTCTTTGAAAATAATGAAAATATGTATTGTTGAATAATCACATAAATAAGTATTTTGAATACTCATGTAAATTATTGTTCTTGAACACCAACATAAAATAAGTAGAATACCAATGTAAATCAGTATCCATTTTTCATATTTTTACCTGGATTCTTTCGAAAGTTTTAATTTCAAGGTTTAATTTATCTCTGAATATTCCCTGTTGCCACAGAATCTCAAAGGAAACCACCAAAGGCGAAACATCGAAGAAGTAGATCTGCAGAAGCCTCGTTCATGTTGCAGCAAGATTCAAGCACCTTTTCGGACAGTGATTACAGAATATCGGACGCCAGTCATCCTGTCCCAGACTCAGAATCTTGCATAACAGGTAATTGTTATGTCCTAATTATTTTTAGCATTGGGAGGGTGACACAAAGAAATAGGAGATTATGTGTGTATACAGTTTTAAAAGAGTACCTACATAGGACGAAAGTACTCAGGGGAAATAAAAGCTTTAAGTTACTGTCGACCACACAAAGCAGTCAGTAAAGATACAATAGATTGATGGATTAAAGCTGTTTTGAGTCACCTGCACAGTCTGTCTTGATGTGATTAACCCTTTCTCACATATAGACGCTTTCTGATGTCTCTGCAGCAGATAGCTATTTGAAAACATTTGCGACAAAAGAAGAAATTGCTCTAAACAAGCAATTTCTCATATTGTCACCATGTTTTCAACTCTATTCAATTATTGTACTTTAATTTAGAGGGAGTTTCCAATTCTTTTGGGGTATGTTTTCAAAGTCGTCTGCTGCAGATTTGTTGTATGTGGGAAAATGTTATGTCCTATATGCATCTTTTGACAAAAGATGTGCTGGCCCACTTGTATGACGCCAATGTACCTTCATATGATCCCTATGCGGAAAATCAATCAGACCCAATGTTGCCAGACAAGGTTCAAATATAATTCATTATAGTATACAGTCCAACCTGTGTTAAAAGACCACCCATGGGAAGAGACCAATCTTATATTATTAGCTCGACTTTTGAAAAAACCGAGAGCTATTGTCATGACCCTGACCCGCGGCGGCAGAGGTGTGGTTGTCCGGTTAAGGATTTTTGTTTAGCTCATTTTTTCTCCCTATCAGTCAAGCGTCTGGGCCGTACGCGGTGCTCTTGTTAAATATATATGTATCAATGAGTAGCGAATTGTGTATTCTAAGATTAGGCTAAGATTAGGCTGCAACATAATGCGTTGACTTCTGATTATATTACAATCTGCCTATTCGATGTTGGCACTTCCTTTAGACGCTGTTAGGGTCTCTGTTCACAGGTAGTCTTTAGTAACAGGGTCATTTGTGTAATGAGTAATTCGGAAATTATAAGGGAAGTTGATATAGACACGGAATTGCTAAACAAAGGTCATCTTTAGTACAGGTTTGACTGAATAATTTTGACTTGGTTAATGAGAAACGCTCTCTGTCATCAGAAAGTGACAGTATGCAATAAACAGAATAACAATTATTGTTTGTTTAGAAGTAAGATTGATTTTTATATTTCCTATTTGAACAGATAAAAACCAAAAATATTTACACTTGTTTCATAGCCACATGTGAAAATATGTCAGTAACATGTGATTTACTAAAATGTCTTGTAGCTCAGTCGGTAGTGACGTGGGCTGTCAATTCAGGGGTTGTGAGTTTGAACCCCTGCATGGCCAACATTCTTTCTAATGTTTGACAAAAGTCATTGTGACTAGCGTCATTCGTCTTCCACCAATGGGCTAACAGTCTATGTGAAAAAAGCAGCCAGTTGCTTGGAAAGTATGTTTGTTGTATGGAGTACTGGTGTGAGAAAGTCTAGAAACACAGGTGAACTGGCCACTGTGATATATGACTGAAAATCAATGAAAACGGCGTTAGACTCCAATCAATCAATTATTGCATCTGCTTACAGTGAAGGTTCAGATGAGCCCGTGTATCCGCATAGTTTCACCACAGTCCTTAACCCTTTCCCTCATAAAGACGCTTTCTGACGCCTCTGACGGCTTTTTGAAAACATAGTGACAAAAGAAGAAATTGCACAAAACATGCAATTTCTCCTTTTGGCACAATGTTTTTTACTTTCTTTCATAGGTTATCCATTCAATTATAGAGATTTTCTATGTTTTGACAAAATACGTTCAAAGTCGTCTGCTGCAGAATCATCGTATGAGGGAAAGGGTTAATATCTGTCTACATGCAATGTGACCCATACAGTCTTGTTGAGGTTATATCTTTCCCACTTACAACAAATCTTCATTATGAGCAATTCCTCCTTTTGCCACAATGTTTTCAAGAGTAGTCTGCAAGTTGGAACGGGTTACTGACATCATATTGACAGCAGAGGGTGACTTTTGAAAACATTTTTGACAAAATGGAAAGGTTACCATGTTTTTCAGCTTTATTCAATAATTTTTGTTTCATTTATTAAATGTCTCCATATCTTTGACTAAAAGTTTTCAAAGTTGTCTGCTGCAGATATGTTGCAGGTGGTAATGGGTTCACCCTTTCCCACTTGCAAAAAATCCTGCAGCAGTCAACTTTGAAAAGATATTGGCAAAATTATGGAATATCTCAATGAGGTATTTTTATTATTAAAAAGAGTTGTAAACATTGCGTCAAAAGGAGAATTTGCTCATTAACCCTTTCCCTCATATAAACGCTTTAACTTTCTGACACCTCTGCAGCAGACAGCTTTTGGAAAACATAGTGACCAAAGAAGAAATTGCTCAAAACGAGCAATTTCTCCTTTCACCACAATGTTTTCCACTTTTTAGTAATAGGTTATCCATTCCATTATAGAGATGTTCCATTTTTAGGTCACCTGTGCACGAAGTGCTCAAGGTGAGTTATTGTGATCGCCCTATGTCCGTTGTCCGTCGTCCGTCAACATTTTCTCCTCTGTAACTGGTGGGTCAACTGGGATGAAGCTTCACAGAAAGCATCCTCTCAATGTCCTCACCAGAATTCCTTAAAATTTTCGGGATCCATGCAGAATTCTGGTTTCCATGGCAACGAAATGAAAAAACTTCAAAATTCTTAAAAAATCTTCTCCTCCAAAAGTGTCAGGCCGATTTTCAAATAAATTTGTAGAAATGTTCCTTGGGTGACCCTCTATCAGATTCCTTCAAGCCATGTTGATTGGTCAAAAACATGGCCGCCAGGGGGCGGGGCTATTTTGCCTTTTATGGTTATAGTGCAAACTTAAAAAATCTTCAACATCTTCTCCTCAGTAACCGGTGGGTCAATTGGGATGAAACTTCACAGAAAGCATCCTCTCAATGACCTCACCAGAATTCCTTCAAATTTTTGGGATCCATGCAGAATTCTGGTTTCCATGGCAACGAAACGAAAAAAACTTCAAAATTCTACTTCTCCCTAACTGGTTGGCAGATTTTGAACTTATTTTGTAGAAATGTTCCTTGGGTGACTCTCTATCAGATTCCTTGAAGCCATGTTGATTGGTCGAAAAACATGGCCACCAGGGGGGCGGGGCTTTTTTGCCTTATATGGCTATAGTGAAAACTTAAAAAATCTTCTCCTCCAAAAGTGTCTGGCCGATTTTCAAATAATTTTGTAGAAATTTTCCTTGGATGACCCGCTATCAGATTCCTTTAAGCCATGTTGATTGGTCGGAAATCATGGCCGCCAGGGGGGGCGGGGCTTTTTTGCCTTATATAGCTATAGTGCAAACTTAAAAAATCTTCTCCTCCAAAAGTGTCGGGCCGATTTTCAAATAATTTTGTAGAAATGTTCCTTGGATGACCCTCTATCAGATTCCTTCAAGCCATGTTGATTGGTCAAAAAACATGGCCGCCAGGGGGCGGGGCTATTTTGCCTTTTATTGCTATAGTGAAAACTTAAAAAAATCTTCTCCTTCAAAAGTGTCAGGCCGATTTTCAAATAATTTTGTAGAAATGTTCCTAGGGTGACCCTCTATCAGATTCCTTAAAGCCAAGTTGATTGGTTGGAAAATATGCCCGCCAGATGGCGGGGCTTATATAGCTAAAGTGAAAAAAAAAAATCAGGTGAGCGATTCCAGGGCCATCATGGCCCTCTTGTTGACAAAACATGTTCAGTCGTCTGCTGCAGAATTGTCGTATGAGGGAAAGGGTTAAGAGCATTTCTCCTTTTATCACAATGTTTTCAAAATTTGTTTGCTTTAGAGGCATCAGTGTACGTGGGAAAGGGTAAATACTACCAATATATAATAATTATTTAGAAGGTGAAGAGGAGACTTATAGTCATGACGATGATTTGTCCAATCAAACTTGTGAGACTGTCCCGACATGTGGTAGTATGTCTCTAGAAATTGGCTCTCCAGTCATGGAGAGTACGAAAGGTATCATCTCTAGTGCATGTGTACCCTAACCTATATTTGTGTATATACCCAGAAGTTACGGAGCTTTTCAGAATGTCTATACATTGCTTGTTGTTTAGAATTTTAATCTATCTCCAGGGTTTTTAAAATTAACCGATTGCCGATCAGAAGCTAAGGTTTTTTATTCAGCTTTAAAGTGACTGTCTAACAATTTTGGGATTTTTAGCTCCACTGGCTGAAAGCCAGTCGAGCTTATGTCATGGCGAATCATCCGCCGTGCGTGCGTGCGTGTGTGCGTGTGTGCGTGTGTGCGTTAACTTTTTCCTTTAAACGACTTCTTCTCACTAACCACTTGGCCAATTTGGTTGAAACTTCATAGGAAGCATCCTCTCAATGTCCTCTCTTAAATTCCTTCAATTTTTTTTGATCCATCCATAATTCTGGTTTCCATGGCAACCAAAAGAAAAAAATAGTGAAAACTTAAAAAATCTTCTTCTCTGAAAGTGTCAGGCCGATTTTCAAATAATTTTGTAGAAATGTTCCTTGGGTGACCCTTTATTAGATTCCTTCAAGAAATGTTGATTGGTCGAAAAACATGGTCGCCAGAGGGCGGGGCTATTTTGCCTTATTTGACCATAGTGAAAACTTAAAAAATCTTCTTCTCTGAAAGTGTTGAGCAAATTTTCAAATAATTTTGTAGAAATGTTCCTTGGGTGACCCTCTATCAGATTCCTTCAAGCCATGTTGATTGGTAAAAAAACATGGCAGCCGGAGGGCGGGGCTATTTTGCCTTATACGGCTAAAGAGAGAATTAAAAAAATCTTCTCCTCCGAAAGTGTCAGGCTGATTTTTAAATAATTTTGTAGAAATGTTCCTTGGGTGACCCTTTATTAGATTCCTTCAAGAAATGTTGATTGGTGGAAAAACATGGCCGCCAGGGTCGGGGCTATTTTGCCTTATATAGCTATAGTGTAAACTTAAAAAATCTTCTTCTCCGAAAGTGTTCAGCCGATTTTCAAATAATTTTGTAGAAATGTTCATTGAGTGACCCTCTATCAGATTCCTTCAATCCATGTTGATTGGTCGAAAAATATGGCCGCCAGAGGGCGGGGCAATTTTGCTCTATATGACCATAGTGAAAATTTAAAAAATCTTCTTCTCCGAAAGTGTTGAGCAGATTTTCAAATAATTTGTAGAAATGTTCTTTGGGTGACCCTCTTTCAGATTCCTTCAAGCCATGTTGATTGGTTGAAAAATATGGCCGCCATGGGGTGGGGCTTTTTTGCCTTATATGGCTATGGTGAAAACTTAAAATATCCTCTCCTCCGAAAGTGTCAGGCCGATTTTCAAATAATTTTGCAGAAACATTCCTTGGGTGACACTCTACAAGATTCCCATAAGCCATGGTGGTTGATAAAAAATATGGCCACTAGGGGGCAGGGCTGTTTGGAGATTTGATTTTTGCCTTATGGCCGTGGAGCGATACTGGCCCTCTTGGGCCTCTTGTTCCTTTTTAAACCATGAAAATTGTTATAATTCTAACTTAATCCTTTCCCACATACAAAGCTTTTTTACGACTTTGCAGCAGACGACTATTGTAAATATTGAAATCAAAGGAGAAATTGTTCAAAATGAGTAATTTCTCTTTTTGCCACTATATTTAAATTCTTTTCATTAATTATCCTTTCAGTTATAGATATATTTCACATTTTTGTGTAGATATTTTTAAATGTCTGCTGCAGGCTTTCTGTATGTGGGAATTATTTTGATTAAGTCCAAACTTAAGGCAAACAATATCAACTTGGTTCCATTTTTTGTTTCATTTGTAGGATTATTTCTATTTATAGAAGTGGTAGAGTGTCGGCCTTGGGTGCAGAAGGTCGCAGGTTCGATCCCCAGCTGGGACATACAAACAACTTTTGAATTAGTAGTAATGGCTCCCCTATTTTGCGCTCAGGGTTGCAGGGTTTAGCATTCTGACTGACTGACTGGTGTCAGGATAAATGGACAAGTAGTACTGGTAACTTACCCAGGAAACACCGTGATAAAACTGAAAACTTAACATTCAACCAATCAATCTATTTATTTTCTAGGTTTTAGATCGGAAATTGTTAGACAGTCCCTTTTAGTAAACCCTTTCCTGCATACAGATGCAGTTTGATGCATCTACAACAGACAACAGACAACTTGTAAAACTACTCAAAATTATGGAAAATCTCTATAATTTAACCCTTCCCTCATATAGACGCTTTCTGACGCCTCTGCAGCAGACGCCTTTTTGAAAACATAGTGACAAAAGAAGAAATTGCACAAAACATGCAATTTCTCCTTTTGCCCCCATGTTTTCCACTTTTTGTCATAGGTTATCTATTCAATTATGGAGATTTTTTATGTTTTGACAAAATACGTTCAAAGTCGTCTGCTGCAGAATTGTCGTATGAGGGAAAGGGTTAAGGGTAAAAACATTGTGGCAAATAAAAAAAAAAAATCTTTTGCCACAATGCATTTCTATTCAATAAAACTTTAATTTAAAGAGAGTTTCTATGTTTTTGCCCGGATGTTTTCAAACTCGTCTGTTGCAGATTTTTTGTATGTGAAAAGGTTTAATGTGCGCATTCACATTAAGAGCTTTTCATAACATCTATTTTGCTAGTTTTGAAATATACTTTTGTATTTATACAGTTAAGAACATCTTGAAATTGACAAATTTACCGTTCACACTCCGCTCCATTCCGTTCCGTTCCGCTCCGCTCACGTTCCATTCCGCTCATAAAGCGTTCACTCAATCATAACATTGGGATTGCTTTTTTCCGTTCCGCTCATATTGAGCGAAGCATTCATGTGATTGGATTGTTTCGTTCATAATGATTGTTTCGTTCAGAGCGCAAAATTCCGTTCCGCTCATAAAGCGTTCCAACTTCGTTCCAATCACGCTCACGATCCAATCACGTTCCGCTCAGATTGTCAATTACATGATGTTCTAAACTGTAAGAACATCTTGAAATTGACAAATCTACCGTTCACGCTCCGCTCCGTTCCGTAATGTTCCGCTCCGCTCACGTTCCATTCCACTCAATCATAACATTGTGATTGCTTTTTTCCGTTCCGCTCAGATTGAGCGAAACATTCCTGTGATTGGATTGTTTCGTTCATTATGATTGTTTCGTTCAGAGCGCAAAATTCCGTTCTGCTCATAAAGCGTTCCAACTTCGTTCCAATCACGCTCACGATCCAATCACGTTCCGCTCAGATTGTCAATTTCATGATGTTCTTAACTGTAGCTCACCATAGCACGAAGTGCTCAAGGTGAGTTTTTGTGATCGCCTTTTGTCTGTCGTTCGTCGTCCGTCATCAATAAATGCTTGTTAACACTCTAGAGGCAACATTTTGCATCCAATCTTCATGAAAGTTTATCAGATCATATTTCTGTTCGAAACTGGGTCATGTCGGGTCAAAAACTAGGTCACTAGGCCGCATTTTTGGTCGAGCATGTTAAAACTTTGTCAGAATATTTGTCTTGATGATATCTAGGCTAACTTTGAATATGGGTTTGGTCAGATCAAAAACTGGGGCACTAGGCTATATTGTAGAACAATCTTGTTAACATTATAGAGATCGCATTTTTGACTTGAGCAGCTTGAAATTTTGTCAGAAAGTTTGTCTTGATGATATTGCCATTGGCACTGAAAGAGCATCTATCAACTGTATTGTATCTTTGTTAAAACCATAATATGTACACAAGAGTTTATAAAGTTAACATAATTACATTTAAGATCCTTTTAATGGTTACATAATTTATGAGACACCCCGGTATGATATATTATAAAGATGTTTTTGTCTCGCCACGGCAAGTAAAGAAAGTGAGACTACGGCGTTGCTTTTTTGTCAGTAGTCGCATGAAACATTTGAATTTAGCTCAACGTTTAAGCTTCGCTTTTTCTACTTTTTCTATAAAATAGCTTCTTCGTTTCTTTAGATTGACTTAACCCTCTCCCTTTCCTGCATACAGCATTTCTGAAGCAGACGACTTTGAAATTGTCTTGGAAAATCTCTGTTATGAAACTTTAATTATTGAATGGAGTGGAAAAAATTGTGTCAACTGAAGAAATTGCTTATCATGAGCAATTTTTCCTTTTACCAAAATGATTTCAAAAGTTGCCTGCTGCAAATGTGTCTACACCCATTTTGTCTCTATCTTCTAAGCTTGTATTGAAGGTCAAAGTGGGGAATGATGAAACATTTAATTACATGTATTTCTTGTAAATAAATAATTCTATCCTCCCTTTTCCTGGTACTGACAAGAAGTTATGCCTTTGCAGCATTGTGGGAAAAGGATTAATTGCTTATTACAAACAACTTCTATGAAATATGTGTGGTTTTGACTTTCCATTGTGTACCAATATTGACTATTGCCAGCAAAAGGTATAATCATTTGGTGTTGTCCCTCTACAGCGATATCTAAAGCATGGTTGGATGGCTTTAATTAAAACAATATACATTATGGAAATGTTAACCAACTCAGGGAAATGCCACACAGCAATTTAGAGCTATTACCCCTTAAACTTTTATTTTAAATGTACTGTATTTCAAGGTTTAACCCTTTCCCTCATATGACAATTCTGCAGCAGATGACTTTGAACATGTTTTGTCAAAAAATAGAAAATCTCTATAACTGAATGGATAACCAGTATGACTAAAAGGGAAAAAAAATGTGGCAAAAGGAGAAATTGCTCGTTTTGAGCAATTTCTTCGTTTATCACTTTGTTTTCAAAAAGCTGTCTGCTGCAGAAGCGTTAGAAAGCGTCTATATGAGGGAAAGGGTTAATACCACACTTACCTTGTGAATACTATGGGCCATATTTTACATCCAATCCCCTTGAAAGTTCATCAAAAGATCCTTCTCAATCAAATCTTATTTTGTTTATTCGTATTTTTTTTAACAGAAGACTTTTCCCCATCCCCAGTCCGGATACCAGTGCCGAATACTCAGGAGTTGTGTAAGAGACTCGAGGAACGAATCATGAGTTTGACGAAAATGGGAGGCAATCTACAGAAAGAAAATAAAGGTACAGACCAAGTTTTCTTAGATAATCATTAATCACCAAGGGAAAGTTTGGTGACTGAACTGAAACAGGCAACTTTTATTCAAGACAAAGATGCAGTGGTATAGCATCAGCCTCTCTAACCAAAGGTCTCTGGTTTGAATGCTGTGATGACCTGGTGATGCCCTTTTCATACAGCAAATCTGCAGCAGACGACTTTGAAGGCATGTAGGCAAAATATGATGAATCTCTATAAATGAAGGTATAATTACGGAACAAAGTTGAAAACATTGTGACAAAAGGAGAAATTGCTTGTTTTGATCAATTTCTCCTTTTGTCACAATGTTTTCAAAAAATTGCCTGCTGCGAAGGCCTCAGAAAGCGTCTATAGGGTATGGAACGGGTTAAGTCTCCAGGAAGCAGACATCATGTGTGATTAACATAAGTGGAAGACAGTGCTGCAGTGCAATAGCGTCAGCCTTTCGTATCAAAGGTCCCAGGTTTGAATCCCATGATGAGGCGGATCTGCTTTTGGGATTTTTCCACATAAATAGTACAAGTACTTGTACTGGTTAAGACTCCAGGAAAAAGAATTAAGCATGATAAATATAAGCTGAAAGCTTCTTAAACAGTCAACGTAAAATGAAAAAGTTTAATCTTAACTATCAAAATTAGCCAAAGGCAGCCATTCAGGGGATAGG
Source organism: Serripes groenlandicus (assembly GCA_031761405.1). Taxonomy (NCBI): domain Eukaryota; kingdom Metazoa; phylum Mollusca; class Bivalvia; order Cardiida; family Cardiidae; genus Serripes; species Serripes groenlandicus. Next base: position 20,670,926 of record JASEVX010000006.1, read on the forward strand.
CAAAATGTTGCTTCTTAACCCTTGCCCACATACAACAAATCTGCAACAGACGACTTTGAAGTCATCTGGGAGGAATACATGTATATGCAAAATCTCTGTAAATGAAGGTTTAAATATTGTGGAAAAAGGAGAAATTGCTTGTTTTGAGTAATTTCTTCTTTTGTCACAATTCTTTCAAAATGTAGTCTGCTGCAAGTTCAAATACGTTCATGATAAATCTAAAACCTGTCTTTACCCACATACAACAAATCTTCAGCAGTTGAATGAAAATATTTCGTCGCTGCTTTCAAACAAAATTCAGTTATATCACTGTGTTTCCTGGGTAAGTTACCAGTGCTACCACTGGTCCATTTATCCTAACACCAGCCAGTCATTTGTAACGCTAAAAACCCGCGACCCTGAGCGCCAAGGAGGGCAGCAATGACTACCATTTTTAAAGTCTTTGGTATGACCCGACCGGTGATCGAACCTGCAGCTTCCAGTGCCTGGAGTGGGCGCTCTACCACTGCACCACTGAGGCGGTCTCGTAAAAAATGAAAGGATGAACTAGGATTGTTTTTAGAAGCAATTTGCTTTGAAAATGGTGTAACTGGAAGTTCTGAAATATAATTTCAGTGAATTTGATAAGGGTTAGTAAATTGGTCTTTCTCTAAACCCTTTGTTGTTGGTGCCCAAGAGAGTCGAGTCACAGTACCCACAACATAGGGATTTGAGTGTTAAAGAAGCATTGTAGAATATGAAAAATGCTCTTTATCTAGAGCTCTGTCATTTTCTCAATGAGAGCATTCTGTGAAATAAAAGAAATTGCTTGTTACTACGTATCTGGGGGCTATATAGGAGTCACGCTCTCAGCAAACCTTGGTCAGAATTCAATATAACTTCACAAGAATGATTGATACCAAGCCTAGTTGTGCATATTGTCGGCGTGTTGCACTGGAATTATTTTTAAATGAGTTATGGCCCCTTGAATTTCTCATACATAGTTGGTCTGTAGCCATTTCTTGTGAACACTATTTCTCAGCAACCCTTGGTCAGAATTCAATATAACTTCACAAGAATGATTGATACCAAGCCTAATTGTGCATATTGTCGGCGTGTTGCACTGGAATTATTTTTAAATGAGTTATGGCCCCCTTGAATTTCTGATACATATGTATATTGTCAGGCACCAGCTGGGGGTATTCATCACCTTCAGTGATATTTCTAGTTTCCTTTTCTCAAAATGTTTTCAAAGGTCCTCTGCTGTAAATACATATATATAGGATCTGACATGAGTTGTCATTTCATATAAAGTGTTATTAAACGAGTTCAAGATTTTTTGTTATTAAGCGAGCCTGTGGCGAGCTTAATAACAAATATCTTGGACGAGTTTAATAAAACTGTTTATGAAATGACAACGAATGTCAGATTCTTTTTATCACTTGACGAAATACGCAAAGAAAATCGGGTTTTCCAAAGCTATTTTAATTTCGTCAGTAAACCGTATAACAATGCCACAAATAATTATGCCGAGGTCATATTCAGCTTAGTTTATTAAAAGTAATAATAAATAACACTCATGAGATATTATATCTATCACATAAAGTGACTTATGAGGCGTATTTCGATAAAAATGTACTTAATGTTCACAATATTTCTAGATGAAATTTACGGGTTTTGGCGCCAAAGTGACTAAAGTATGACGTCAAAACGTGACGTCATTTTCCAAGTATTAGGTCATTTTATATTACACACGTTGTATATAAAGAAATACGTAATGGCTATATTACATCGGATACAAGCATTGTCATGTGATATAAAGTTATCTACGTATATCCGAAAGATGGCAATTATGTATGTCTTTTTGTTTCTCCTTACAGAAATGGCTGATTTAATGAAAACTCAGGGAAAGAAGCTGAAAAAAGTGAAAGAAAACGGGAAAAAGATTCGGACAAAAACTAGATGATGTGCCCACTCCAGTATTTTGACCTGAATAATTCTTAGAAGCATGTCTGTGTTATATTTCTATGACCATCCCCCGAACCTCAGAGAAGCATTTTGACTCGGATGAATCTGCAGCAGACTTCTTTTGAAAACATCATGGCAAATGAATATTTTTTTTCATGTATAGAGATTTCCCACAGTCTTGCCCATCTATTTCAAAGTTCATTGCTGCAGGTTAATTTAAACTGGGACCATAATGTATAATTTATTTAACCCTTGCCCAAATACAACAAATCTGCAGCAGAAGACTTTGGAAACATGTGGACACAAATTTAGATAATCCCTATAGATGAGGTTATATTTATCGAAAAAAGTTGAAAACATTGTGGCAAGAGGAGAAAGTGCTTGTTTTGAGCAATTTCTTCTTTTGTCACAATGTTGTCAACGTTGTCTGCTGCAGAGACGTCAGAAAGCTTCTATATACGGGAAAGGGTTAATGTTTATGTGATAAATACATTGTCTGATAACTAGATCTGTAATAACTGGTTTTAGCCCTTTCATGCATACACATCTGCAGCAGACGACTTTGGAAACATGGGGTCACAAATTTAGATAATCCCTATAAATGAGGGTATATTTATTGAAAAAAATTGAAAATATTGTGGCAAAAGGAGAAAGTGCTTGTTTTGGGCAATTTCTTCTTTTGTCACTATGTTTTCAAAAAGCCGTCTGCTGCAGAGGCGTCAGAAAACGTCTATATGAGGGAAAGGGTTAATGTTTATGTGATGAATACATTGTCTGATAACTAGATCTGTAATAACTGGTTTTAGCCCTTTCACACATACAACACATCTGCAGCAGACGACTTTGAATAGTCTTGGCAAAGAATATGGGAAAACTTCTATGACTAAAAGTGGAAAACATTGTTGCGAAAGGAGAAATTGCTTGTTTTGAGCAACTTCTTCTTTTGTCACTATGTTTTCAAAAAGCCGTCTGCTGCAGAGGCGTCATAAAGCGTCTTTATGAGGGAAAGGGTTAATTTTTATGTGATGAATACATTGTCTGATAACTAGATCTGTAATAACTGGTTTAGGCCCTTTCACACATGCAGCACATCTGCAGCAGACGACTTTGAATTGTCTTGGCAAAAAATATGGGAAAACTTCTATGACTAAAAGTGGAAAACATTGTTGCGAAAGGAGAAATTGCTTGTTTTGAGCAACTTCTTCTTTTGTCACTATGTTTTCAAAAAGCCGTCTGCTGCAGAGGCGTCATAAAGCGTCTATATGAGGGAAAGGGTTAATGTTTATGTGATGAATACATTGTCTGATAACTAGATCTGTAATAACTGGTTTTAGCCCTTTCACACATACAACACATCTGCAGCAGACGACTTTGAAAACTTCTTGGCAAAAAATATGGGAAAACTTCTATGACTAAAAGTGTAATTATTGAATGAACTTTTGAAAACACTGTGGCAAAAGGAGACTTTGCTCATTATGAGCAATTTTACATTTTGCCACAATATTTTTTAACCCTTTCACTTATACATACGACAATTCTGCAGCCGACAAGTTTCAATACATTTTGTCAAAAAATAGAAAATCTCTATAATTGAATGGATAACCTATCGCTAAAAGTTGAAAACATTGTGTCAAAAGGAGAAAATGCTCGTTTTGAGCAATTTCTTCTTTTGTCACTATGTTTTCAAAACGCCGTCTGCTGCAGAGGCGTCAGAAATCGTCTTTATTAGGGAAAGGGTTAAAGAAGTCTGCTGATGGAAGTTTAAAGTGTCTGTCTGTGGGAAAGGGATGAGTAGAAAAAGCATTATTTTTTTTTATATATTTATAGATTATCATGATTAAAATGTTAATCAAAAGTAAAGTCATCTTTTAAACTTTTGGCTGTTTTTTTTACCGATTTTGTATCACTTGCCGCATCAAGTTGATTTATACATTGCATATGGATCACTTTACAGTCGGCCTGTCCCACTTTCATTAACTATCTGGTTTTTAGCTCACCTGTCACGTAGTGACAAGGTGAGCTGAGCTTTTGTGATGTCCATCGGCTGTCCACAATTTCTTGTGAACACGATAAAGTCTTTATTTATTATCCGATGTTTACCAAACTTATTAAGTAGCTAGATATCCATGAGAGCTCGATTCCTTTTGAAAACCAGCCAGATCCGTACATGCATGACTGAACAATTATGCAGCAGACGACTTTAGAAATATGGAAAATTTCTATAATTGTAGGAATAATTACGTCATATAGACGCTTTCTAACGCCTCTGCAGAAGACGGCTTTTTGAAAACATGGTGAAAAAAGAAGAAATTGCTCAAAACGGGCAATTTTTCCTTTTGCCACAATGTTTTCCTGTTTTAGTCATAGGTTATCATATTAATTATAGAGATTTTCCATTTTTTGACAAAATTTGTTCAAACTCGTCTGCTGCAGATTTGTCGTATGAGGGAAACAGTTAAAGACGGTATCCGGCCTTATTAACAGCGACATGCAGATACAACAGATAAAAATCTCCTTAACCAACAAGATTACCAACAAGATCCTGGACTGTATATGCATGTGGGCAGATAACCCAGATTCAACTGCCAATGGAAATAATGGAAATATTATCAAGTTATAAATAGTATCTTTTTTTTTTTTTTTTTAACAATTTCCCACAAGCACACGCTTTCCGACGCCTCTGCAGTAGGTGTGATTTGGAATATTTATGACAAAAGGAGAAATAACGAATAGTGAGCAATTTCTCCATTTGCGACAATGTTTTCAACTCTATTCAATAATTATACTTCCATTGGTAGTAATTGTTTGTCTAAATGTTTTAAAATTCGTCTGCTGCAGATTTGTTGTATGTTGAAAAAGGGTTGATGCAGTTTATCAGCGCAATTTCATCTAACGCATGTGTCCTTTTCTCTCTTCTGTTCGCACCTGTACTCCACACACCATTTTGCCCAGGCAGCTCATTAACGCGTCGGTGGTACAGAGGTAGAGTGTCCCCCATCAAGTGCGGGAGGTCACGGGTTCGATCCCAGGCCGGGTCATACGAAAGACTTTAAACATATTTAGTTATGGCTGTCCTCCTTGGCGCTCAGGGTTACGGGGTTAGCATTACGACTGACAGGCTGGTTACAGGATAAATGGACCAGTAGACCTGGTAACTTACCCTGGAAACGCCGTGACATCACTGAACATTTGTTGAAAGCAAAGCAAAACACCCAAACAATCGGCTAGTTACCTGACTATTTGGGCTATGGTAGGAATCCGCTGTGGTCGAGTGGTTAGCGTCGGGGATTTCGAAACCGGGTGTCCCGGGTTCGATCCCCAGTCGCGGCACTACGGTCATGGTGGAGTGCCCTTGGGCAAGGCACATTTTCTAGCCTAGTACTGGTTTGTTTACCCAGGGATCATGAATAATTAAATTTAATTGAGCGCTAAATGACCTTAGCTGTCGATGCGCCATAAAAAAATATACATTCATTTATACATTGGGCTATGGTGGAAGATAAATTACGTATTTCGCAATGACTTGTCAATCATCGAGAATATTAAATGGCCGAGTTGGGTTTCGAACTCATGATTCCTGAATTGATGGTCTCTGTCGTTACTGACTGAGCTTATTGTGACATGATTAACTCGATGTCCAACAAACAGACGCTTTCCAACAAACATGCAGCAGACTTTTTAAAATAGTGTGGCAATAGAAGTAATTGCTCATAATGAGCAATATTTTCGTTTGTCACAATGTGTTCAACTTTATTATATAATGGTTCTTTCATATTTCTGATCAACTGTTTACAATGTCCCCTATTGCAGATTTTTTGATAGAAAGATAGATACTTTATTTTTCAACATGTACAAAATAAGTACATCATTGTAACAAATACAAATTAAATTTCATATACAAATTCAATTTCAATTTCATATCGTGATATATAATAGTTAAACACAATGGGATTTTATAAAATGTTATTCGAGAAAATATGAAAAAAAAATGATGTTATGGTGTCAAACCTCACGAAGGAATGTAACTTTCTTTCTTCAAAAGCATATTTTATGAATTTACATAGCTTTAATGATAAGGCTGGATATTAATTTTCATTATTTATATAAACTTTTGCATAATGGAAAATAATTTCTGTATTTCCTAAACGTCATTGTGACAAGCGTCATTCGTCTTCCATCAATGGACTATCAGTCTATGTGGAAAAGCAGCCAGTTGTTTGAAAAGAATGTTGTATGATGTACTGGTGTGCGAAAATCAAGAAACATATGAGTAGGTGAACTGGCCGCCGTGATATGACTGAAACATTGCTGAAAATGGCGTTAAACCCCAATCATCAATCAATTGAGAAAATTCGTCAAACAATCTTTCTATAAATATATAAATCCGCTTTGTTGAAGCAACTGTTTATGGACCTTTGATAACCAGTTTATCTTACCTAAGGTAAGACCTTTTAACTTTACATCATGAATTGTGTTTAACCCTTTCCCTCATACGACAATTCTGCAGCAGACGACTTTAAACATATTTTGTCAATAAATAGAAAATCTCTATAATTAAATGGATAACCTATGACTAAGCGTAGAAAACATTGGGGCAAAAGGAGATAAGATATGTTTTGTTTGTAGGAGTTTTAACAAATATGTACATTAGAAAGGGTTAAAGAACTGAACATAGTAAAATCATCAGATAATTAGACATTAGAGCGAACATATATCATTTTCTCCGTAATCTGAGAAAGAGATCAAACACACAGGTATCTGAAATCAACATTTGTTTAACCTTTTCCCCCAAGCAAATGCATGTGAAACAGATAACGTTTAAAAACACTTCGGCAAAAGGAGAAATTGGTCAATCTTATTAGCATTTTGTCCTTTTGCCATCATGTTTTTCAACTCTTTTCAAAAAGTAAATTTTCATTGAGATTTTTACCAAGATGTTTTCAAAAGTCGTCTGCTGTATGTTTGTCGTATGTGCGAAAGTGTTAAACAACAACTCATAATACATGTTTGCAAGTTGAGGTCAATTACTTAACCCTTTCCCTTAAAGACGACTTTGAACATATTTTGTCAAAAAATAGAAAATCTCTATAATTGAATGGATAACCTATGACTAAAAGTGGAAAAGATTGTGGCAAAAGGAGAAATTGCTCGTTTTGAGCAATTTCTTCTTTTGTCACTATGTTTTCAAAATGCCGTCTGCTGCAGAGGCGTCAGAAAGCGTGTATATGGGGGAAAGGGTTAAACCACAATAAACCAATCAATGATTGAGAAGAATCACTGACGTCATCCATGAGCCAATCCCTTTTACCCGTTTCCAATTGCTCGTTTTGAGCAATTTCTTCTTTTGTCACTGTTTTCAAAATGCCGTCTGCTGCAGAGGCGTCAGAAAGCGTGTATATGGGGGGAAAGGGTTAAACCACAATAAACCAATCAATGATTGAGAAGAATCACTGACGTAATCCATGAGCCAATCCCTTTTACCCGTTTCCAATTGCAGACGCGTTTTGATTTGATGCAAATAGCAGCAGACGACTTTTAAAAACATTGTGGCCAAAGGTGAAATTGCTCATCGGATGAGCAATTTCTCCTTTGGCCACAATGTTTTTAACTTTATATAACAATTAAGCTATCTTCAATGGAGATCTTTCAGGTTTTTGTTATGACAGAGACATATATGTGTTTAACATCACGTAACCGTTTTAAATCACGTGGGCGCGGGGAACTTATCCCACAAATACTTTAACCCTTTCGATCTATACAAACGCTTTCTGAACACTCTGCTGCAGACGACTTTTGAAAACACTGTGACAAAAGAAGAATTTTTTTTCACGATGAGCAATTTCTCCTTCTTGAACAAGGTTTTCATCCCTATTCAATGGTTAACCTAATATATCTATAGGTTCTACCTATTTACGAAAAAACAGTAAGATGATTGTAAATAAATTTGAAGAGCATACTTTGGCAAATAAAAATGATTTATAAATAATTGACTAGACGATAATAATGTTAATCTCATGTTTTTCACATGATCACAAAATGTCGGAATTCGTTTTGGTTACGACAAGAAAATAATAAAATTTGGATTGTAATTTCCGGCAAGTCAGAAAACCCTTATGAGTTTGTATTTGAACTCGTTTTTAGAAATAGACGATGAGTGTTATTAAACGGAAATTATCTCACATAAAATTACTTGTGCTCGTTCCTTTATCGAGTACGTATTATCATATTTAATTATTTCCTGTAGAAGTTTCTTTTGGTGTCGATTTTTTCATCCAATCAAAACGTAGCAGAATCGTGACTGCATCGAAAAATCCACTCTGGACACAATTTTTGGAAAGACGGTATAGCAAATTTTTGCAAAGTTATACACATTACCTATTGACGGGAAACATCGATTTGTTTACCCGTATAAATTGCGTCTAGAGAATTTAGGGGTTCACTGCCTCTGCAAACAGTGGAGATGTAGACTCGCGCTAGCAGTTTAATACTTAACAAAATAAAGGATGTATTTGTATGTCATCGGATGCTAGTAAAGCTTGAATGAAAATTGCAAAAAAACATGAATAATTTAAATGATGTGAAATCATCCAACCGGATTATAACTAATCAAATATGAGTTGCGTGTATACTTTGGAGGGTTTAATTTCTCGGCTTATAGTGTAAACTCGGGCAAGCAATTAAATGCTAAACAAAATAAAGGATATTTCACCAGATGCTAGTAAAGCGTGAATGAAAATTGCATAAACACGTGAATAATGTACTCTTAACAATTTTTAAATCAGATTGGCAGTAATAAAATATCAGTTGCGTCCAGCATTTTAGATCTTAACCTTAAATCTTTCCAACATACAGACGCTTTCTGACGCCTTTCTGGCGATTTTTTTGAAACATTGTGACAAAAGGAGAAATTTATCATAATGTTTACAACATATTTTTTTCAGTAATTATACCTTTTTATATATTGTGTTTCCATGTCATTGACTGTATCTACTAAAAGTCGTTTGCTTCAGATGTGTTGTATGTGTGAAAGGGTTAAAGCATCTGCATACAGTGAATACTCGGGCGAGCCCGTGCATTGACTAGGTCTCACCACTGCCTAAACTTATCGTCTTCATGTAATTTAGTCCCAGGTGCGTCCTTTTTACACAGCACTGGAACTGTAGTTACATTAGTTTTTAACTATTTTACTGTGGAGGACAGTGTTGCAGAGGTAGAGCGTCGGCCTCTCGTGCCAAAGGTTCCTGGTTCGAGTCCGTGATGAGCGGGTTCTGACTTAGGGAATTTCATGTTGAAAATTGAAGGACCTCTTTTTTGTCCAACATAAATTATGGCGAAATTTAATGTATTAGTGGCAAACAATGCAGATTTCAGGAGATATAGCACATTCACAGCTGAATCTGCATTGTTTGCAAAAACCTTAAATCGCCATTGCCAGCGAAAGGGTTAAGCCAATTAACTTTCTGTTTTAGGAATCATTACTCTATAGATATAGGTATAGACTATAGAGTAATGATTCCCGAAACAGAAAATCCACAGGAGGCGAAAAGTGTCTATCCGGGTAAGCCTGCGCGGGAGCACAGGCTATACCGGATCCTCTAAACTTATCTTTATCTTTAGAGGAGTACGTTCCTGTGGTTAGACAGACATTAGACAGACACTAGACAATGTTGTTACTGACGTAAACTACATAGTTTCTAGTCAAACAACACATCATAGTAATATATACAATACAACAAAAAAAAACATATGATATACAATACAAAAAAAACAACATATGATTATTTACAATAAACATGAAATATACACAACATCGAATGTTTATCATTCAAAATAAAAGAAAAAAATTAAATTATTTCCTCAATTATACTACTTATAATTTATAGACGAGTAGCACTCTAATTATTTCGCTGGACTTCCTTAGAGGCTTCTGTACATGTGCGTAGAATGTGATAAGACAGATCAGTTGTACATACCAATCTGTACCTACACTGTTGAAAACTGTCAGCGCGTACCCTTTTTCTCGACGGACGGGTGCTCATTGTATGTCGGTTAGGAAAATCAATAAGATAGATGCCGCCCCCACGCACGCATGTCAAACTATCCCCCTTTCTAAACCGCATTGTGGCATAGTCGCTATGTGCCAACTTCGTCTTGGAGAGTCGCGGATAAAATTCTCCGGCCGTGTTATACACACTACTTTAAAAAATAGCAATAAAGGTTTGATCTGCTTGGCGTTCAGCATTTAGCATTTCGAAAGACTCGCTGGTCTTGGGATAAATGGGGGATAAATGGACCAGATGTACTGGTAACTTGCCCAGAATGAGTGTTGAAAGCGGCGTTAAAAACCATTACAAACAAACAAACAGAACACTTTGTTATTGTAAAATCCCCCAAAGCTTGACGTACAATGTATCCGGTACTATAGAGACATGTAGGCGAGAATACGTGGGCAAATGTTAGTATTAGAACCCGGATGTAGACCGTTCGGAAAACATGTTAATCGGCGGTACAAATCTTTCATCTTTAGAGTGTATATTACCGGATTCCTAAAATAAACTGAAATAGTATAAAGACGTACAAAGTCCTCTGCCAGGCGATGAACCATGCAGATTTGTGGTAATACATGCACAAATTGCTTGCGCACCTTTGACAGTGTTTAAATGTGTTTATTCACCCTTTCCCCTATAAGTAAACATGCAAGAAAACCCTTTGAAAACATCTCGAGTGTGAAAGGGTTGTAACTAAAAACCTATTTTGAAAACCCTGGTTAAGGGGCAATTTTGACCCCTTTGTAAACAATGCAAATTTCCATTGTTTACCAAGAAAAATGATTTAACGCTTATAAAGACTTTATGGCGAAGTGATTAACGTACCTTGGTAACAAAATACCAATTTTAGTTACAACCGTTTCACGCCAAGCCTTCGATCTAGTCATCTTTATCAATGAATGTACATTGTTTGATTAGGTTGAAAACATCGTGGCTAAATGAGAAGTTGATCATTTTGAAAAAATTCTCATTTTGCCACGATATTTTCAAAAGTCGTCTGCTGCAAAATGGCGTCATGGACATAGCTAAAATGAATTGCAAAATATCTTATCACAGTCTTATATATATTTTTTTTATACATGT
>JASEVX010000006.1:20682203-20734252 GCA_031761405.1 Serripes groenlandicus
GTACGAATAGGGTATACCAAACAGAGCCTCGTTTTGACACGTTGATAATACGCGGGTAAAATATACGATAATCCCACCCTTAATTGGATTAACATTTTCCCACTATCAGACGCATTTGCAGCAGACGAATTATGAAAACATCTGAAAATATCTTGGCAATAGGAGAATTGCTCATAATGAGCCATTTCTATTTTCAATAATTATACTTACCGTATAAAGCTTTTTTTTTTAGATCTCCTGAGCCGAAGGCTCAAGGTGATCTATTCTGATCACTCTTTGTCCGTCGTCCGTCGTTAGCTTTTAGCTTTAAACATCATCTCCTCCTAAACCACAAGACAAATTTCAGCCAAACTTCACAGGAAGTCCCTATTTAAAAAAAAATCAAAGATTTAAATTCCATTGAGAATTCCATTGGTTGCTGCGGCATCAGAAAGGGGGCATAAGGTCTAAACTTTAAAAATCTTCTTCTCTGAATCTGCTTGTCAGATTCCAATATAATTCGGTATATTCCTTAGGCGGAAAATGAAAGCTTTACATGGTCAGACTGTTCGGCTATATGACAGCATCGCTTGTGCAGTGCTGGAGCGTCCGCCTCGTGTCCAGGAGATCGCGGGTCATACAAAATACTTTCTTGACGCTCAGGCTGCTGGGGTTAGCATAACAACTGATTGCGTCGTGGGTGTCGGGATAAATGGACCAGTAGTTCTAGAAACTAACCCAGGAAACGCCGGGGTATTACTGGAAAATGTTATGAAAGCGGAAATCTGAAGTTGGAAGTTAAATGTGATGAAGTTAGAAATGTTGAAGTTAGAAGTATAGAAGTCAGAAGTCAGAGGCATTGAAGTAAAAAGTCCCTCCAGGGCTTCCATATTATGTTAGAAGTAGGGAAGTTAGAAGTATGGAAGTTAGAAGTAAGGAAGTTGGAAGTTGAAAGTGATGAAGTTAGACATGTTGAAGTTAGAAGTATGAAAGTCAGAAGTATTGAAGTAAGAAGTCCCTCAAGGGCTTCCATACTTTACAGATAATAAATGCGGACGACGCAAGCTCTGGTGAGACTGTATGGATGCATAGGCTCATCAAAGGCGTTTGCGACCAGTGTAGATCCAGATCAGCACACTCATCCGCGCATTTCAATCTGGTTCTGCACTGTTCGCCGATTAGTGGAAGAAGGTTTTGAAATTTCCATGTTGTTCCTTTAGCATGGGTGCCCTCGCAGCTATTGTTCCACACGCGCAATGACTGAATGTACACTAAGGATCGAGGGCTTGGCGTGAAACGGTTGTAACTAAAAACCTATTTTGAAAACACTTGTTTAGGGGGCAATTTTGACCCCCTTTGTAAACTTGCAAATTTAGGTATCTAAATTTCCATTGTTTACCAAGAAAAATGCTTTAACGCTTATAAAGACTTTATGGCGAGGTGATTAACCTTGGTAAAAAAAATACCAATTTAAGTTACAACCGCTTCACGCCAAGCCCACGAGATGGTCTATTGAAAATACTTAACTGACTCAAAATATCTTTGTATTCAACGCTTTCCCATTTACAGGCGCATTGTGACGAGGAAAAACAGTGAGTAAGTAGTTCCCATCTAGATCCTTTAGCATGGTTGCTCAGGCAGGTTTTTTTCGTCGATAGACGTATAACCTCAGTTTTTACCTAGATGCTAAACAAATGATCTAGATTGTAGACCAATCGAATGTTGTATTTAATGAATAATGTGGAAGAAATAAAGGAAATGAAACGTTTTGATTGGTTCATAGTCAAGTTGACGATACTACGAGAGGCTCTTATAAGGTGCAGTTTTAAAATGAAATGTTCTGTATACTAATCTTTAATTGTTTTCCTTAAGAAATAAATATCAGTGAAAAAATCAGTGAAAACGTATGAAATATAATATTTAAGAGCAAAATATTAATTATTTTTGAAACATGATAAGTACATGTACTCAGTTATTTATCGTCAATTCAAACGTATACACCTGTGACGTATTTGTCATGACACAAATTTGTGTAGAAATCTTTTTCAAACTAAGCAAAATCTTTCTGATTTTCAGAGACATGTCTCTGTGATATTCAAGTCAAATAATATGCGCATATGATGCATTTCTTAGTGTTTTCACATATTGTTCGACGTTTATCTTTTTTAAAGATATTTCTTGTTATTATATATAGATAGATAAAGGTATTTTATTGATTTAACAGTTGTTCGTCATACAACATGTAATTATGTAAATTGGAAATAAATCTACACACGTGCAATGAATACACTAGGGTTAGTTTCCATTGATCAGCGCGCATATATTTGAACATATATTGAAAATTATCGATTTTCTAAAATTGATAAATCATGATCAATCTTTTCCCACTTACAGAAGCATTTTGGGGCGGTTTAAAGCGACTGAAATCCAGATGGCACGAACAAAAAAAAGAAAGAAAAAAAACTCGAATTCGCCCTAAATGTTATTCTTTATGTTATCCAAGTAAAACCAGAGTAGAAAATGTATCGTTTTTTATCAATAAAGTGAACTTGAGTCGTTTTCAATTGTCCCGATGAAGGGGTTTTCTATTTAAAAATACTTACCCCGTTACTGACAAGGTAGAATTTGCGATGGAAAAGTTTAACGAAAACAAGAAAATCTCACCGATTATAGGAGTATGTAATATGTCAGTTATCATATTTTAATGCCACAAATACAAAAATAACACTTATTTTCTTAAAATTGGATTTTTTTTTTGTCGACAGTTGGGTATCTGGAGTACAGTCGTTTTAAAGGGAGGAAACGTTCAACTCAATTCAATAAGGATATTCATTGTTTGCGATATCTCCACATGTTTGGTTTAAATGTCGTCTGCTGCAGGTTTATGATAAAGGGACTTAAATACAGCGTTTTAGTTTATCACGTGCGTTACCCGATAAGCTATAATTACATTAAAATACGCATTTAAAGTAAAGCAAACACATTAATAGGTTATACATTCTCTAGGAAGGGAGCGTCTTTTTTTTAAATTGATCGCCCCACGCGAAGTTTCAATTTGGCATTCTAAACAAGTACTCTGACTTAAATAACCCTTTCCCACATACAACGAATCTGCAGCAGACGACTTTGAAAACATTATATAAAAAATAAAAGGAACACTTAAAAAGGTAGCGACGCGGGCTGTCAATCCAGGGGTTGTGAGTTCGAATCCCGGCTCGGCCAACTTTCTTTCCGACGATTGACAAAAGTCAATGCGACATGCGTCATTCGTATTCCATCAATGGGCTAAGTATATGTGGCAAAAGCAGCCAGTTGCTTGGGAAGATTGTTGTGTGGAGTACTGGTGTGAGAAAACCAGGAAATGCATGAGTAGGTGAACTGGCCGCCGTGATATAACTGAGAAATTGTTAAAAACGGCGTTAAACCCCAATCAATCAATTATCAAATAAACATTGTAAACATCGTGGCAAAAAGAGAAATTGCTCACCATGTTTTGAAAAGTCGTATTCTGCAGAAGCGTAAGCGGGCGTCTGGATGGGGGATTATACATTATAGTATATTTCAAAACATACGCATCTAAAGTAAAGTAAACAATTAATAGGTTATACATTCTCTAGGGAGGGAGCGTCTTTTTATCCAAATTTGATCGTCCCACCCACACGAAGTTTCAATTTGCTGCAGAAGCGTAAGCGGGCGTCTGGATGAGGGAAAGGGTTCACATATGTTGGGGGGGGGGGGGGGGGGGGGGATGGGGGGGAATTTGTACCATTTACGCAACCGCCACATTTATATGGTTGAATTTGGAAGCTAAATTGTGTCATTTTAATGCACAATTGCACGTATCGACTTTTGAGAATGAAGGTTAACCCTTTCCCTCATATAGACGCTTTCGGACGCCTCTGCAGCAGACGGCTTTTTGAAAACATAGTGACAAAAGAAGAAATTGTACAAAACGTGCAATTTCTCCTTTTGCCACAGTGTTTTCCACTTTTCGTCATAGGTTATCCATTCAATTATGGAGATTGTCTATGTTTTTGACAAAATACGTTCAAAGTCAGTTGCTGCAGAATTGTCGTATGAGGGAAAGGGTTAACCAATTTCATAACACAGACGTAGTTTGATCCTCGTCGGTTCAGCAGACGACTTTTTAAAACACTTTGAAAAATTAGAAAAATGCTCGTTTTGAGCAAATACTATTCCCACAAATGTTCATTCTTTACCCTGCATCTGTCTAAAGCAGGCGACTTAACCCTTTTCCACATACAATAAGGCTGTAGCAGATGACTTAAAAACAACTATAGGTACACATATGGAAAGACTTTATACATTGAAAGTAATTTGATTGAAACAAAATTGAAAATATTTTGACTGAAAGAAAAACATGAGTGTTCCCGCGAGAAAACCAACACTATGGCCTCTAGGTAATATATCGACCCAGATCAGCCTGTGCAGT
This sequence comes from Serripes groenlandicus, assembly GCA_031761405.1. Classification (NCBI taxonomy): domain Eukaryota; kingdom Metazoa; phylum Mollusca; class Bivalvia; order Cardiida; family Cardiidae; genus Serripes; species Serripes groenlandicus. The sequence continues at coordinate 20,686,636 of JASEVX010000006.1, forward strand.
CCGCACAGACTGATCCGGGCCGACACATTCCGTCTTAGGGGGATAGAGGTATAGAAGAATGATTCCTGAAACAGAAAATCCGCGAGAGGCGAAACGTGTCTATCCGGATAGGCCTGCGCGGCATGCTTAGGCTGATCCGGGTCGATACTTTACGCAGAGTCCACAATGTTGGTTTTCTCGCGGGACGGCTCACATGTTCATAAACATCTATTTCTTCTTCTTCTGTCACATAATTTTTTAAAATAAATAAAAAGTCGTCTGCTTCATGTGCGTCGACGTGTGTCTGTAAGTGGGAAAGGGTTAACACATATCTCACTAGGTAAAGGCTAAATAAGGTAAAGCCATGCTATAAAACAGGACCCCGTATCCGGGTTTTCATTTATCTATTCATCACTCTGAAAGCGTACGGTCACAATGCAGGGGATTTGGATTAGTTTGCTGATTGGTACGTTTATACGTTTATACGTTTATACTTTCAATTGTTTATTTCGTGACGTTTTTCCTATTTTCTAAAGCAAAAGTGCATCAGAACAATTTCGTTATTCCTTATGGAAATAAATATGAGCCGTCCCCGCGAGAAAACCAACGTTGTGCGTAAAGTATCGATCCGGATCAGCTTAAGCATGTCGTGCAGGCTAACCCGGACAGACACTATTCGCCTCCTGTGGATTTTCTGTTTCAGGAATCACTACTCTATCTATCCCCCCTTAGACGGAATGTGTCGGCCGGATCAGTCTGCGCGGACAGCGCAGGCTGATCTGGTCGATACATTACGCAGATATATTGATATGAGCCGTCCCCGCGAGAAAACCAACGTTGTGCGTAAAGTATCGATCCGGATCAGCATAAGCATGCCGCGCAGGCTAACCTGAAGAGACAATGTTCGCCTCCTGTAGATTTTCTGTTTCGGGAGTCATTATACTCTATACCTCTTTACCCCTGAGACGGAATGTTTCGGCCCGGATCAGTCTGCGCGGACTGCGCAGGCTGATCTGGGTCGATACATTACGCAGAGGCCATACTGTTGGTTTTCTCGCGGGAACGAGCTCATATTGCGATATTAGATTAACAATACATGTTTCTGGATGGATAGTAGACGGACCGGGTCTTGTTTTGATCTCCTCCGTAGTCGAACCGCTACGGTGGAGCGGTAGTTAGTTTGCTGAAAGTCCACTTTGAGCGCCTTAGTCCGTCAGGGGTCATCATACTATACATGTCATGGAAAGATATCTCGCTACGTTAAAGAGATATCTTTCTGATTAAGCGAGATATCTTGATAATGTGTATACGTTAGAGAGATATCTTTCTTAGATAACTAGATATCTTTTTAAAGGAGCAAGTTATTTTTCAATTAAGATATATAGCTGCAAGTCAACTGGGAACCACAGTAGAACACATGTATATGATGGGGGAAAGTTTAATCCTGACCTGATCGATTTCTACCCAGCACAAGTCGTTTATTAGTTATTCATTATATTAACTATCCTACATTCGTGTTCATTGTAATACAAAGCAGCCAGTTGCTTGGGAAGATTGTTGTGTGGAGTACTGGTGTGAGAAAACCAGGAAACATATGAGTAGGTGAACTGGCCGCCGTGATATGACTTAGAAATTGATAAAAACGGCGTTAAACCCCAATCAATCAATCCTTGTAACACTTAAGCGGGTATTTACTATTTATTATTTACAATGCTTCTTTTAATCCTGTCCCCCAAATATACGTTTTCGGACGCATCCGCGGGAGATGAATTTGGAGGTAACCGGACATTAACCCCTCCGGACATTATCCCCTTCGTTGAAAATGCATGGGCGGACATTAGCCCCTTCGTCTTTTTCACATGGCGGACATTATCCTCTACGTCAGTTTATGCATGGCGGACATTATCACCTTCACACGCGGACATTAGCCCCTTCAACAATTTGCCTTTACATATATTTTCTTAATCGAACAATTATCGGAATTACAACTATTTAATCCGCAATTGTTTTGTATTTAAAAGTTTGCCTATAATTACCGAAAACATCAAGAGACTCTTCACACATTGTGTAGCCAGTACATTAAAAAACAGAAGTCCCCTTCATAGTTCTTGAACACTATTGGTTCTAACATTAGACTTAGTGAACTTAGTAACTTAGGAATGTATAGATAGATGAAGTGAAATAGCTTTGGCTGTGTTCTTCCCCTTATTTTTATAGTATGTATTCTCAATGTGCTTATTCGAAGAAATATACTTTCTTTTTTCTCAATATGTAATTCGTATTTGAAAATAAAGTGTATATGTTATTAGCTGTTGTTCTTCTTTATCATGTTTCTTTTTCTCTTTACCATTCGATAATGTTCATTGCGTGAACAAAAGATTAAACGATTTCAGCAGAGGACTTAAGAAAATATTCAGACAGAAGGAGTTATTGCTCAAAACTAGCTAGCAATGTCGCCTTTTCTCACAATATTTTCTACTTTGTTCACTACCTTACCTTGGTTTACCTTGGTTTAGAGACCAATATAGGCTTCCGCCTCTCCGGTCCATTTTGTCTTTGGGAAATTTTTCCCGCTTCCGGTCCTTCATTTATTAACACAAATTTGAATGGCGCGTTGCTCCAAAATTTATTGAGTAGTGATTTAAAACTATTGACACTTTTGGCATTGATAACATCCACAGGCAGATTATTCCAGGGGTTTATAATACGTTGTGAAAAAGAATATTTTCTAATATTTGTTCTACAGTGATGTTTGTAAAGCTTGAAATTATGGCCTCTAGTTGTTGATTTGTTTAAATGAAATAATTTGTTGACATCGACTTTATCAATATTGTTGAGAATTTTGTATGTTTCAACCATGTCAGCCCGCATTCTTCTGTATTTTAAGGTTGGAAGTCCTAGTATTTTTAGTCGTTCAGGGTATTCTTTGTGTTTTAACTCAGGTATTAGTTTTGTTTTGTTGAAATTATGGCCTCTAGTTGTTGATTTGTTTAAATGAAATAATTTGTTGACATCGACTTTATCAATATTGTTGAGAATTTTGTATGTTTCAACCATGTCAGCCCGCATTCTTCTGTATTTTAAGGTTGGAAGTCCTAGTATTTTTAGTTGTTCAGGGTATTCTTTGTGTTTTAACTCAGGTATTAGTTTTGTTGCTCTTCTTTGGACATTTTCAATGAGTATTTCCTCCTTTTTATTTATGACCGACCAAACTGAACTTCCATATTCCAGATGTGGCCTTACTAGACTCTTGAATAGGATAAGCAGCATTTCTTTGTCCAGGCGAAGGATCTTTTAATTATTCCTAATATCTGGTTCGCTTTTTTGACTTTAGTGTTTATGTGGTTGACAAATTTTAATTTAGAGTCAATAATGATGCCTAGATCCTTTTCTTCGCTTGTTTTCTCTATTTCTTTTCCTTCCATGAAGTATTTGTTTTCTGATTCTGTTCCTAGCTGGAGATGTTTGCATTTGTTTTGGTTGAATTTTAGTAACCAGGTTTCAGACCAGTTTGCCAAAGAGTTAAGATCTTTCTGTAGATTTTTCTTTTCACTATTATTGTTGACTATTGAGTATATCTTTGTATTGTCAGCGAAAAGCTTGGTAATGTTGTTTACAGTGTCTGGAAGGTCGTTAATGTAGATCGTGAAGAGGATAGGTCCTAAGACACTTCCTTTGGGGATACCACTTATTACAGGCGCCCACATCGAGTGTGAGTTATTTAGTACTACTCTCTGTTTCCTGTTGTTTAGAAAGTTTTCTATCCATTTAAGTAGCTTAGATTCGATGCCATAGCCTTTTAATTTATGAAGAAGTATTTTATGGGGCACTGTGTCAAAAGCCTTCTGGAAGTCAAGGTAGATAATATCTGTATTGTTTTTCTCGTCAATGTTGTTTGTCCAATCTTCCATGACTTCAAGAAGTTGAGTCTGACAAGATCCCCCACTTTTAAAACCGTGTTGGTGCTTAGTGAATAGATGGTTTGATTCCATGTGGTTCATGATAGAGTCTCTGATTTCTGTCTCCATTACTTTTCCTATGATTGAAGTAAGGCTTATAGGTCTGTAGTTTGACGCTAGTTGTTTAGATCCAGTTTTGTGTATGGGCATAATATTGGCCATTTTCCAGTCAGTTGGTACTACAGAGTTATTCATAGATTGGTTAAATAGGGTACATAATGGTTTTGTGATCTGGGAAACAGTTTCTTTGATGACTTTCGGGTGAATGCAGTCGTAGCCTGGTGATTTTGTTTCCTTTATATTGTTAAGATGTTTACTAATGTTTGATTCAGTGAAGGTCACAGTTTCTAATTTTTTGTCAGTTCTTCTTTCAAAAATAGGTAAGCCATCTCCCTCCTTTACGAACACGCTCTCGAAAAAGGTGTTTAGCAAATTTGCCTTTATGTTGTTATCTGTTTGAATGTTACCTTCTTCGTCAGTGATTGTTTGGATTTTCTCTTTAATTTTGGTCTTGAATTGTATGAACTTCCAGAAGACTTTTGAATCGGTTTTCATTGTCCTTGCTATTGATTTTTCATAGTTATATTTGGCTTTCCTGATTTTGTAATATGCATCTTGTTTGGCATTTTCATATTTACTTTTTGCCATAGGATTTAAAATATATTTGAATTTTTTCCATCGAGATCGTTTTTTTTTTGACGGCCTGGAGTGTTTCTTTGTCCATCCATGGGGTGTCAAATTTCCTAGGGGCAGAGTTGCACACTGGTATGTGGGTTCTGGTTAATAATGATAGTTTATCGGCAAAGCTGCTCCAGTTTTCATTGACATCCTCATGGGTCAATATTTCGTTCCATTTTACGTTAGATAGTTCTTCGTTTATTGCAACGTAGTCACATTTCCAATATGATTACTTAGTATCAACATGGTTTTTAAAATTATTTACATTGTTTATATTGAATTCTAAAATGTCATGATCACTGCTGCCAAGTGGAGCATTGTGGATAATGTTACTAATAAGTCCTTTTTCACTAGTAAAAATTAAGTCCAAAACATTCCGGGTATCATCCCCTCTGAATCTTGTAGGATTTCTAACATGTTGGTGAAGATATGTGTCTCTTACCATTTCCAAAAATCTTGAAGAGAGTTGATTAATGTTAGTCGTAGTAGTTTCTTTTTCCCACTCTATTTCTTTGAAGTTAAAATCGCCAACATGAATCATGAAGTCAAAATGTTTGTAATTGGAGCTACTAGTAGTCAATATTTTTTTAATTTCTTCTATTACTTCAATGTTGTTCGCATTGGGACTTCGATAGGTACATCAGAACAGGATATTCCAATAGTTACTGTTTCGATGAATCTGTTATTGGTGTTGTCCAATTGGAAAGTTTTTTAACCTGTTGTTAGTGTAGATTATACAACCTCTCTCTGTTAAGCCTTTATCTTGACAATGGAACATGTTGTATCCTTTGATGCACCACTCAGCGGAGTTATAGTCAATAACATTTGTTTTAAATTTCGGGAATGTTTCTGTTATTGCAATAATGTCATATTCTTTATTCTGAATTAGTGAATTTAGCTCACTTATTTTGTTTAACAAACAATCTGCATTAGTATACATGACATTTAAATATGAATTATTTACACTTTTTTAAAAAATAAAACACTTGTCCTATGCTTTTTGTATATTTATTTCAGAGATATTTATTGATCTGTTGTCTGTAGTCAATAATCCACCAATAATTGTTAAACCAAGTTAAACCTCATTGGGTACTGAGTCATCACTGTTAAATGAATCTTGGCTGCCACTATAATATTTTTGAGGAGATAATAAATATTGAGATTTGGGTTGTTGTGTACCAGTTAGACTTTTAGAGGATGGTTCATCGGCTTGCATTGTACGGTCATCTTCTTTTTGATCTGGTATAGTTGTGTTATTGAAATTTGTGTTGCTCATTAGAGTTCCTCCCTTTTCTTTTTGTTTGTTACGTTCTAGCCTTCTTTGTTTATTTTCTTCCCTTTGTCTTGGTGTAAGATCTTTAGTTATGATGCATTTTTGGAATTCGTTTGATTTTGTAAAACTTTTGATCAGATGAGCCTTTTCAATAATGTTTTTCCTGTGTTTTTTGTTGTTTAACACTACCTTTAGTGGACGTGTTTTGCCTTCAGTTGGTTTTCATATTCTGAATGTAACATTTATGTCAATTTCATCGATTTCCAGGTTTCCACAAAGTGTTATAAATTTGGAAGTATCATGTGTTTGTCTTGTTTTGCTTATAGAGCTGGAACTTTCTGTTAAATTGAAAACCACTAAGTTGAGGTTTCTAGTTTTTTGGTCTTCAATTTCCCTCATTTCGGTTCTTATGTCTTGTTGGAGTGTAGATTTAATTTCTTTACCTATATCCTCTATCAATTTGGGTTTAATTAATTCAATGTTTGATTTTATTTTGTAGTCCATTTGCTCATCTAATTTACAAACTCTTTCTTCCACATTCTTAATCCTAATGATTGTGGTTTCTTCAATAAATTTGAGTTGTTGTGAAAGGTTTGTCATACATGGGAAATTCTGTTTACACCCGTTGCATGTCCATTTGAAGTTATGACTGGTGTCTTCTTTCAGGGCTTCTGCTAGTCTAGGTGATATGTTAATACACTCAGTGCAGTATCTTAATTCACAAACGCTGCAGTCAATATGACTTTGATTCTCTAAAACAGTTTTTTCACATTTTGGACATGTGTTGCTCCCAACACGAGCCCTTTTGGCTGTTTTGTTTCTCACAATAGGAGTTGAGCAAAATGGCGATGCCATGACTTTTCAAATAATTTGATGTTTTCTATTTTGGAACAGGGGTTCCCTATTTCAAAATGGTTTTAGTCTTTAATATATCTATAGGTGCTACCTATTTACGAAAAAACCGCAAGATAATTATAAACAAAAATTAAAGAGCATACTTTGGCCATAAACAAGGATTTATAAGTAATAGACAAGACAATAATAATGATAATGTCATGTTTCTTGCATCATCAAAACATATTTGGAATTCGTATTGCTGTTGTCTATTATTTGAACAGAAAATAATAAAGTAAAGACTTTCAGAAAATCAAGGAATACATTTATAATGAACGAGGTTAAAACATTGGGCTCAAGATAATCGATCACCTGCATTATGGTAAAGAAGCAAATAGATCAGCCCTTTTCTGATGCCACCTGGCGACTGCCTTTTTCAACCAGTCAATATGACTGGAACAAATTATGTAAGGGGTCACATTTCTGATAAACCCTTTCCCTATAAGAGACGGTTTCTGGGGCCTATGCAACAGACGATTTAGGAAAAGATTGTCACCACAAGAACAATTGCTCCTTATGAGAAAGTTATCCTTTTGCCACAATGTTTGATAAATAATTATACTTTGAATGAGTAGGTCATGTATAGGAATTTGGGGTCTTTCATGTTGATACCACTTTTTTGCGGGAAACGACGTCGCTCCATTGACGTTACGCCAAGATGAAGTGTAACGGAAACGACGTCACGTCCTTCTTTGGCTACGATACAGTCACAATTTAGTTTCGGGCGTAGAAGGCTAATGCTGTCGTTTTTTTTACGAACGGAAAAAAACAAAAAAAACAAAAAATTCACGCCTGTTACCTATAAGCGAAAAAAACCATTTATGGTTTTTTTTCGTATAATTCATGCCGGAGTGATATCCCTTGTTTTGTAGTTTTTTCAGTTGTATGTTGATGTCTGTTAGCTGTTTTGGAACAGGGGTTCCCTATTCTATGAGTGGTTGTTGTAGTACTAATAATTACGCACAAGTGGTAACCCTCGTTTTGTTGGAGTCCACTAAATGTGTATTGGCTACAGGGAATCCCTATTGCCTATTTAGTTTCGTAGATAAGTGAATTCATTATACTCAAGTAGTTGTTTCAGTTTGGTAGTGTTATAATAGTATATGACTAGAACAGGGAATCCCTATTCTATTCAGTTGGGTCTTTGCTGCTTTCAATTTGGTGTTTCAATTTTAATATTCTATGAAGCCACAGCAGAGATAGATGAGAACCGGGGTTGATGCCGTCTAGATATAGGCCAAAGTTTTTTGAGTATTTTACTTGACTATCACCTTTTTTTTTTACTTGATCTAATAATGTCTTGTGATAGGTTTGTGGTAAGGATTGAGTTTACTGAGTCCAGTTTATGTTTCAAATAATCAATAGTTGAATGGAGAAGTATGTCTTGACTTGAGTATGGTGAAATATCATAACATCCCTTTTGACGATTCCACTCAACAATTGAGTAATAGGGGCACTTGAGGAAAACTACTGTGGATTGACTGTTACTTCGAATAATGTCAGATTTGAGATATCTGTATTTGACAATTAGACGGTCAACTTTTTCAAAGTTGTTTACGTCCGTCCCAAATTCAATGAGTTTTCCCTTTTTTGTAGTAAGGTCACACGTCCCGAACCATATAAATACAATTGGACTTGTTGCTAGTCTTATGTTGGAAAGAAACTGTCGACGAAAGATAAAGTCGTCAATGTTAGCCCTGTTTCTTGATAGCACGAGGATTTCACCACCGTAGTGTTTTGGTTTTATTTCACGCGCGACATATCTTCCTTTACTATCACAAATGAGAAAAGTTTCTCTCCGCTTGTCAGGTATACTCCTCTCCTCCCCCTCCGTAGCCAACTTTCTTATTCCCTTATTTATTTTGGGCAAAGACATTGGATAGACATCTATCGTTTATGAAAATTCAATATGGCGGCCATGACACGGCCCTAAAGAAATAGTTTGAATTTTTTTAGAGTTATCAACGAGATAATAAAATGTCTACTTCCCTAATAATATGTTCATCAGCATCAATAGATCTTCATTTTCATTTGTGTACACTATTAATTAACTAAAACATTGTAAAACACAATGGATTCATTTAGATTTAAGAGAGACAAATTCTCCCGAAAATATTTCACGTCTTGACCGGAAGCGGTTTGTTTTAAAGGTAAATAAGAATAGATGTTCTTTATTTATATATGTTGAAAGGGATAATGACCGCTTTTAGCAATCCTATGGGGATATTGTCCGCATACAAAGGGATAATGCCGCATACGAATTTGATGTTTTCAAAGTCGTCTACTTACTGCAGGTTTGCTGTATGTGGCGAAAGCGTTAATGCATATTCACGAAACGTGTGGGTCCCCATAATTATAATTGCATCTACGTACAGTGAAGACTCAGGAGAGGTTCACCAAACGCATGGTCTCACGAAAGTACATCTCCTGGCAAAACAATAGACGCAAAGATGTGGATCGTGTAAAATGCATTCCTCTTTTAAGTAGTTTTGTGGATAAAGTGTTTACAAATGCAATCTATGATCGTTGGTAAAGACGCAAGATTATCCGCCCTGTGGAATAATAGCCAGCTGTTATTTCGGACTAATTTCGCAAACAAACAAAATGGCTGATTTCCTGATCGAATTCATTCTGAATAAATCTTGTTCACGCGGACAGCTTCGTTTATATCCCGCAAATGATTCGGATCGATTTCGATTTTCTCCGTAAACCAGAATTATTCCCTTTTCATAAAGTTGGTATATTCGTGAACAGAGTTTTGTCCAGCAAGGTTAAATTGTTTCAGGATTTTAAGGAACTTTTCAACATCAATAAATCCTATTTTGTTTGTATTTATTGGAATTGTCTAAATAATATTATTTTATGAGTAACCAAAACATACTGATCATGTTGTCTAAATATGAGGCGGATCTTGCAATTTTGAGTCGTCATGCATCTCCGTACTGTGGAGACCAAATCAAGCCTATATATGCATTACGGAGTTTTTTTACTGTACCTTTGAGACGTCACGCATCTCCGTTACGGATGTACATACTCCTCTGAGTCTTCACTGTACGCAGAGGTAACCACACCCACGTTGCGAGTTTGTGGCTACAGTTCTAGTTCTAAGCCATAAGATGCATCTTGGACTTACGTACATGTACATGTATACGGTTAGTGAATGCTCTGATTAGACTGTACTGATGTACATACTCCTCTGAGTATTCATTGTACGTAGATGCAACATCACCTATGTCGCGGGCTCGTTCCCCTGCCATGTCATACCAAATACTTTAACAATGGTATAAATGGCTGCCCCCTCCTTTGCGCTCAGGGTTGCGGGGTTAGCATTACGACTGACTGACTGGTGTCTGGATAAATGGCTCAGTAGTAGTGGTAACTTACCCAGGAAACGCCGTGATCTAACTGAAACACCAAGTAATCAATGGTACATTTTCATTTACAGTTTGTCGAGTTGAAGCCTTTATCGGGAGCATTCTGTTAGAGGGGGTAAATAAAACATCCCACATTCCAGTTGAACGCACAGGGAGGTACTATTCTAAAATAACAGTGTCCGAGCGACACAGTGACGATAACACTGGTGTCGATGAAATCCAGTCAAATAGTTATACCCGATCGAATAGTTATGACAGTACCAGATTTCACCATCAAGTAAGAGTAATTGATAAAGAATCGTCAAGACAACACACCGTTAAAAAAGGTAGTGGTGAAATAGATGCAACACATGAGGATGTGTCAACCACTAACAGTGGAATAGATGAAAAACATGGGGATGAACTGTCAAGTGATGATATTAATATAGAACTCGATCAGAAAAATAATGACACAATGTCAAATGAAAATATTCAAACAATGTCAAATGTAGATAATCCCCATCATAGAAATACAAATAGTAATAAGCATGAACATAGCTTAGATCGTATTGAAGAAACACGCGTACTCGACGGTGTAAAGCAACACGATAGTGAAACAGTAAACAACGGTAAGGAAAGTGTTGATTCCAGAAACCCATTTCAAGATTCGGTTGGATTTCACACAGAGACAAGCCGACCACACGGCAGTGTTACTATAGCTAGCCATAACAACTCTACATCGTCCACACATATAACAAACACAAGACATAAGGCACACGGGAGTGTTACTATTGCTAGCGATAACAACTCTACATCGTCCACACATATAACAAACACAAGACATAAGGCACACACAAAAACAACACACCACCGTCCTCATCGTAATAGACATCATCATATCAAAAAGGTCACTAGCAATAATCAGACTTTGGAAAGTGATAATAAAACACATGCTTTCCCTAATAATGACACGAATGCAGATCGTTTGAAACATTTCGAGCGTAATTTTCATAATTCCGGCGACGTCGAAGAAGATGATGATGGTGTTTCAGAACAACAAGAGAAACGGCATAACAACCGACAAAGCCACGTTGAGAAAGAGATCGATACACACAAACATAGACACGGGGAATCAAAGAAAAATGATCATAAAGAAACATCGAGACATGGAAGCAAACATAAGCATAGGCGTAAAGAACAACGGCAGCATGGATTTGGCCAAAACCGTCATAAAAAAGTTAAAACACATGATTCAAATCAACCATATGCATTGGAAAGTTACTCATCTGTGGCAACGCAATTTACCATCGAAATTTCAATACTATTAGTATGTTTAACTATTGCAATGCATTGTATTGTATGAACGTATATTCGTTTGTGGAAACGCGGTGTCAGTGTTGAATAGGTTTTAATTTTGTACCATGGGGTTGCGTAATAGAATAGGGAGCAAGCAAAATTATTATTGTAATGAAATACTCAGTAATACGTTTAAAAAAAAATACCTTTATGAATCAATAAATTGTATTAACTGATTTAAGAAACAACACTATACAAAATACGCATGTCTTCTACGGTTATTACAAAACTTTAGACACATTTAGTGGTTATTTAATAACGTTTTCCCAACTTTCTAGACTACTTTTTCTTTTAATAGTTTAGTTTACGGCCCTGACAACCCGATATAAAATAAGTTCACTTTTCCCCAACTTCCTAGGCTACTCTTTTTTAATTGTTGGGTTTACGGCCCGATTCATCAAAGCTCAGAAAAAATGTCTCGGGTGATGTTTTTACCTATTTATAAAATGATGTTGCAGTTCGTTCATTCAGACCATTGTATTCTTGCTATATGTTGATAAGATACTCATTTTTGATAATAGATATCTTTTGACTTGTTAAAATTATTTTGTATTTATTTTGTTTATATACTCCCGTTTTTGTTATCATACATCTGCTTAACATGAAGCAGAATAGACTTTCCATTCTCCTTCCAAAGCTTGTGTCACATTTAACTTATAACTAGAGGCATTAATATCTGTTAATATTTAAGCACCTGTTATTTTTTTCTATCTTATTGATCTAGTTAGAGCAGATTTAAATTCGTTTATTGGTAAAAATTAGGAAACTGCAACTTGATTGACACATTAAAGTTGCAGTCAATGTTAAGCAAACTGTAAACCAAATGGTTCCAGGACAAAACTTGACATGCTGAATATCACGTAGATCTTAGCATATAAAACGTCTCATCCCTACATCTAAATTGTCCCTTTCTGCTCTTGATAACCTTTTATTAAAGACTATGGTGAGCAATATAGGCAAATCTTGGCCTTCTTGTTTGAAATGAAGGGACAGTTGGCCTTCTTGTTCAAATTATTTTGATCCTGTCTGTTTGCGCAGGTTATTTAAATGTACCGAACTGCATCTGCTTCCTTTAAGACATGCCTCAAAATCATGAGCTGCGTCTTTGATGCTTTGCATCACAATTCATCTTGTTTAAAGTTGTCAAACGTTCAAGTAACGATATGTAACGTTACGCTAAAGGGTCCGGTGATCATTTAACAGGTGCTCACTATAGCTGAATGGGAGGTTTGATACCTCTACCTCAGATAACAGTTAAGTAAAAGCAGCATTATTTAAACATTGAGCGGGTACACACACAAGACAATCGACGATTGCTCAGGTTCAGTAATGGAGAGATACTGTAGAAAGAACTATTTGAAGTAATTAAGTGCCTATATTGTAAGAAGATTTTTAACAATAGGGACTGATTCCTGCGTATATTTCGATGAGTGTCTTCGGAATTCGCCTATCATAGCAATTGGTCAGAGCACCTTGCTAAATAAACAACGTTTGCGTATAACGTTATGGTCTATTTGTAACAACATATTGCGTATTGGCGTATTACGTTATGGTTGATTTGAAACAACATATTGCGTATTTGCGAATTACGTTATGGTCGATTTGAAACAACATATTGCGTATTGGCGTATTATGGTATGGTCGAATTGAAACAACATATTGCGTATTTGCGTATTACGTTATGGTCGAATTGAAACAACATATTGCGTATTTGCGTATTACGTTAGGGTCGATTTGAAACAACATATTGCGTATTTGCGTATTATGTTATGGTCGAATTGAAACAACATATTGCGTATTTGCGTATTACGTTATGGTCAATTTGAAACAACATATTGCGTATTTGCGTATTATGTTATGGTCGATTTGAAACAACATATTGCGTATTTGCGTATTATGTTATGGTCGAATTGAAACAACATATTCCGTATTTGCGTATTACGTCATAGTCGATTTGAAACAACATATTGCGTATTTGCGTATTATGTTATAGTCGATTTGAAACAACATATTGCGTATTGGCGTATTATGTTATGACAATATATTGCGTATTTGCGTATTATGTTATGGTCGATTGGAAACAACATATTGCGTATTTGCGTATTATGTATTAGTCGAAGTAAAACAACATATTGCTTATTGGCGTATTATGTTAGGGTCGAATTGAAACAACATATTGCGTATTTGCGTATTACGTTATGGTCGAATTGAAACAACATATTGCGTATTTGCGTATTATTTTATAGTCGATTTGAAACAACATATTGCGTATTGGCGTATTATGTTAGGGTCGATTTGAAACAACATATTGCGTATTGGCGTATTATGGTATGGTCGAATTGAAACAACATATTGCGTATTGCGTATTACGTTATGGTCGATTTGAAACAACATATTGCGTATTGGCGTATTATGTTATGGTCGAATTGAAACAACATATTGCGTATTGGCGTATTATGTTATGGTCGAATTGAAACAACATATTGCGTATTTGCGTATTACGTTATGGTCGATTTGAAACAACATATTGCGTATTTGCGTATTACGTTATGGTCGATTTGAAACAACATATTGCGTATTTGCGTATTATGTTATGAACATATTTTAACATTATTTGAGTATAACATGTACATTAAGCACGACTTTAAAAACAGATTTAAAGATTAAATGCGTATTATGGTATGTACGTTGCGTATTAGAATCAAAGTACTGAAAGTACTGGTGGAAGGTGAATTTAAGATTATGTCAACCAGGTGCAGATGGGATAATGAAATGTATGCAAGTTACGCACATATCATGGCTACGATGTGTGGATAGAAATTAAATCTTAAAAATGCGGGTCCCGGGTTCGATCCCCGGTTGAGGCACTACGGTCATGGTGGAGTGTTCTTGGGCAAGGCACATTTTATAGCCTAGTACTGGGTTGATTACCCAGGGATCATGAATAATAATCAAGCGCTCTAAATGACCTTAGCTGTCGATGCGCCATAAAACAAAATACATTCATTCATTGTCCATAGCTAATGCTTGTTCTTTTAACCACATGCTAACAATATAAAAATGTTTTAAAAAAACAACAATAAATATATACAAAAATCTGGCCACTGGTTAAAACGTTTAACTGTCTTTGATCAAGAAGGACTTCAAGAAAAGCAACAACTTCACTAGACAATGTGAATTACAAATAAGAATAACTTTCTAATATGAATGAAAATGTCAGGGGTATTCCATAAATGGAGCTTTTCTTAGCCTGGGGTTACACAATATAGCTTTTCTTAGCCTGGGGTTACACAATATAACATGATAATAAATACTAGACATTAAGATAAATACTTCACCGATATGAAATCCCATAAGTTACTCTCTTAATGTGTATTAAACATCTGAACTTACTAAACGTTCAGCAAAACGTCGAATACTCAAGAAATTATTTTCTATTAAAAAGTGTCCTACTTAAGTCTCTCGTGGAATGTAGGTCTTTAACAGCTATTGACCTATTTTGTATCTGTATCTAAACGTTGATTTAACTCGGTAGGAACTCCAATTAGTTGATTGATTTATTGATTAGTTGATAGTTTGCGCCCTTTACAGCATCGTTTCAGTTATAACTGTACATATATATGAAACATATTTTACTTGAATACTTAAGGATGCTTGGGATTTTGAAACCGGGAGAATACAGAGGTGAAAAGAGACGAGAAGTGGCATATTGGAAAATATATAGACAAAACTATGGATAATTTCTGTCAGTGAAAATGTTTGAAATAAAGTTGCAAGGCGTTGTAAAATGGTTGTAAATTTATAGTGTGGTATCCAGAATATTGAAAAAAATATTTTTGGAAGAGGGTCGACACATTGTGTAAAAAGGAGGAATAAGTGGTTTTGAGTAATTGTTATATTTTTTAGAAAAGTTTTTTAAATGTATCCTAGTCGAGTCCCGGAAGCTCTGTTGGTAGCGTCGCGGGCTGTCAATCCAGTGGCTGTGAGTCAAATCGCGGCTCGGATCACTTTTTTCCGTCGTTTGACACAAGTCAATATATCATTCGTCTTCCACACATGGGCTAAGTCTATACGTAAAAGCAGCCAGTTGCTTGGGAGGTTGTTGTGTGGAGTTCTAGTGTGAAAACATCAGGAAACGCATGTGTAGGTGACCGCCGTGATATGACTGAGAATAATGTTAAAAGCGGCATTAAACCCCAATCAATCAACATTTGATGTATTTATATCCCTTTAATTTGTGTATTCTATCATGTAAAGGGTTAAACACGGAGAGTTCGGTCATGCAAACGTACGATTTTGTTGTTCTTGATGAATGTTATTGTTGGTGTAATAATTGTATTAAAATACCTAATGAATACGTCTATTGTAATCGATAGTTAATTTAATTGTTGTTTACACTACTATTAGATAATTGTTAATTGCGCTGAAATTAATCGTATATAACATTTAAAGCAATAAAGAAAGTTAAAGAAACTTATTGTTAATTGAGATGAATTAAGCAATTAATATAAACATGTAAAACTTTATTATTAACACCTGATACATACAAACGATTAAAAGATGAAACCTTGCCTAATTCTCCTTTTACCACAATGTTATCCTGTCACGATGTTTTCATAGTATACGGCCTACATATCATGTAAAAGTTCCCCATTTTTCACCTTGTATGTACATATGTCCACATTTCTCCTTTTACCACATATACGGCCTACATATCATGTACATGTCCCAATTTATCCCCATGTTTGTACATTTCTCCTATTACAACAATGTTATCCTGTCACGATGTTTTCAAAGTATACGGCCTACCCATCATGTAAAAGTTTCCCATTTCTCACCATGTATGTGCATTCCTCCTTTGACCACAATTTTATCCTGTCACGATGTTTTCAAAGTTTACGGACTACGGTTTATTCCCATTTGGTCTACACTTTTTTCACTTTGTCCCATTTGGTCTACACCCAGTTTGGACCCCAGTGTCATTTCGTCTTCACTTATATTTAAGTTGACAGACAGCCCCTTACACACTTATTCAATAAGACAAACATCTTTTGTTAACAATATGTGGGTTAATAATGAGATGGCATTCAAACACTGCAAACACTGCAAACAGTGTAAACTAAGATCATCTGATCTTTAATGTAGACTCAGACTACCTGTCAGTTCAGTATAAACTGCAGCAGCCAGTCCTAGTCTACATTATGTTGAGACCCTCAAAAGTAAGTTTTCACACCATTCAGGTGTGAAAGATAATTAAAGATAATATGTGTTATTTTAGGAGGCATAAATGCTAAAATGCTTTAATGTCAATGTCAGATAAATTAGCAAGCTCCATAGAAATAAAGCTTTGCATATTCATGTTATGAACAGTAGACGAAATGGGAATTAGGGTGCAGACCAAATAGGACAAAAAACAGTAGACCAAATGGGATTAGACGAAATGGGAAGTTACCACGGCCTACATATTATATTAATAATAATTGTTAAAGAATAAATGTAAACTATAAATGCTTTGTAACACATGTCACAATAATAAACAATTTACTTACTTACTTACTTACTTATTATGTAAATGTCCCGACTTCTCTCTATGTTTGTACATTTCTCCTTTATCACACTGTTATCCTGTCACAGTGTTTTCATTGTATACGGCCTACCCATCATGTAAATCTTGTACAGAGTACAAATGTATCATTTAAATGGTTCCCATTTCTCCCCATGTATGTACACATTTCTCCAATTACCACAATGTTATCATGTCACGATGTTTTCAAAGTATACGGCCTACATACCATGCAAAAGTTCCCCGTTTCTCACCCTGTATGTACATGTGTCCACATTTCTCCAATTACCACAAGGTTATCATGTCACGATGTTTTCAAAGTATACAGCCTGTAAAAGTTCCCCCTTTCTCATCATGTATGTACATTTCTCCTTTTACCACAATGTTATCCCGACACGATGTTTTCAAAGTGTACGGCCTATGTATTAGTGAAAACTCGTTTTGCCCGATGTTTTCAACTTCACTGAATAATTGTTGTGATTTCTGATAAGTTTTTCAAAGTCGTATCATGTTTTTATTGTATACTTTGTTTTTTAATCTGCAGCACATGTTTGAAAAAAAGGTGGAAAAGGGATGATCAATGCCTTGTTTTTCTACTTCATTGAAGAATCACTTATATTTGATATGTTTTTAGAATTAATATTCGTGAATACTTGTTTTACCCCAATGTTTTAAATTCATAGAATAATTGGTGTGGTATCTGATTAGTTTTTCAAAGTCATCCTCAACTATTTATAACACATCAAGATCGTTTATTTAATCATTATTTAAAGATAATTAAATAGCCAATCAAATTTTTTATTATTTAAACATGACTGTTAATAGGGTAAAATAAAAGTGGGGTCGAAATCACTTACGACACTGGGGTCTAAAATATTTGGGGTCGAAATCACTGGCTACCATATGATGTTATGAGGCGTTGTTAAAAGTAAGTTCGTGTCAATTCTACAGTGTTATACTATTCAATTAAATAAAAAGTATTTGTACATATTGAAAACAATCTAGTCCACATTGGAATTATATTACGTTTTGATTTCATTCATTGGGTGTAATAATTCGACGATAGGTCAGTCCTCGAATTGACCTAGTTCGTTTACTGCGTATCGGTGTTGTTTACAAAAGAAAGCGTGCGGCGTAGGAATATTCATAAGATACTGTTTACTGCAGGATCATTTGTATTTCTCAAAATAAAATTTATATAAAAAAACAAACCAGTGTCTACATCAAACTGGTTGTAAATGAAAACACTTTAGGTATGAGTTTACATTGATTTTTGCGAACTATATTGAGTAGCGTATGTATGAAAAGATCATATAGTTTATAGAGAGGATGTGTGTTGTTGGGCATATTCCATCAGCCTGTGCAATCCCATAGGAAGAAGATTATTATTACATAATAATCACCTTCCAAAAACGACTTTAAACACATCTTCCTATTTCTTTATTCACGATTTGAAACAAAATATGTTTATTACATTATGCACGATTTAAACATTAAACACGTATTACGTTATGGACGACTTTAAACAACATTTTTATGTTACTTTATGTACGACATTAGGCAATTTTTGATTATTAAATTATGTACGACTTTAAGCAACATTTATCTTTAACATTGTTTACGACTTTAAACACGATTTTCGTCGCAACAAACACTAAGATACCGAGGGCTTGGCGTGAAACGGTTGTAACTAAAATTAGTATTATTTTTACTAAGGTGAATCACCTCGCCATAAAATCTTTATATGCGTTAAATTCTTTTTTTCTTGGTAAACAATGGACATTTAGGTGCCATTGCTCGTTCTGGGCAATGGCATCTAAATTTGCATTGTTTACAAAAGGGTCAAAATTGCCCCTAAACCAAGGTTTTCAAAATATATTTTTTTGTTATAACCATTTCACGCCAAGCCCTCGATACGAGAATGAAAATGCATATGTGAATTAAGCATACATCCTACGATCACTCTTACACTCGAACACATCGATATCTCGAAGAAATTTAAGTTTAAACTTAAATTTATTTTTACAAGTTTCAGCTTATATAAATCTCGCTCAATGCGCTACCTGGAGACTTAACCAGTAGTCGTGTCGTTTGTGTTGAGAATCCCAAAGTAGAACTCGCTCATCACGTGATTCGAATCCGGGACCTTTGGTACGAGAGGCCGACGCTCTACATCTGCACCACTGTCTTCCACGAAGTATGTTATGGGTCTTCGCTAGTACATGTACGCTGTAATTGGAATGAAACGTCGTATTCCGATATTACATAACAGGACATTAGTGTAAACAGTGGGTTAAAATAATGATCGCTATACTATAATTAAGCAGTATCGCGAGAAAACCAACATTGTGGACCCTGCGCAAAGTATGGACCCGAATCAGTCTAAGCATGCCGCGCAGGCTTACATGGACAGACACTTTTCGCCTCCTGAGGATTTTCTGTTCCAGGAATAATTACTCTAAACCTTTATCCCCCTGAGACGGAATGTGTCGGCCTGGACCAGTCTACGCGGACTGCGCAGGCTGATCTTGGTCGATGCATTAAGCAGAGGCCATACTGTTGGTTTTCTCGCGGGACGGCTCAAGTATGTAGGCGGCCAATGAAGTCTCTGGTGTGAGTTACACTAGCCTACGTGTAATTATATCTACCGAAATCGTTTTCCGCCGTTTGAAAACTGTAACAGTCAGTGAGTGGTTAAACCTACGCGCTCATCTATTATTTGTTGCTATTGTATTGGCATTCATACTATCTGCTTAATGCCCATTCCGCCTTCGTTTAAATGTCAAAATCGTGAGGGAAAAATGATTAATTATGTGGTGTTTTTATCGCCGCTTTCAACACTTTTCCAGTTATATCACGGCATTTCCTGGGGGGAAGTTATCAGTACTTTTGTTCGATTTATCCTAACACCAGCCAGTCAGTCGTTATGCCAACCCAACAACCCTGAGCGTCAAGGAGGGCAGCACTTACTACAATTTGTAAAGCATTTGGTATTACCCGACTACTGATCGAGTGCGCGACCTCCCGCACCCTAAACGGTCAAAAAAAGAATACGTTTACTAGGAAGACCTAAACTGATTAGGGTGGATTGCAGTATTCTAATGGATCCTTAGCTGAAATATTTACAAATTGATAATTATTATTGAGGCCGACTGTAAGCGTCGGGGTATGACATTGGGCGTCCCGAGTTCGATTCCCGGTCGTGGCCGTTGTTTATGGGTGCCCTTGGGCCAGGCACATTTCCTAGAGCCTAGTATTTGATAATTACTCAGGGATACTGAACGAGTATAACATTGGCTTATACTTGATTAACTCACTGCTCTTCCATATATACTCTAAGACCATTGTTGGTCGACGAATGACGCATGTCGCAACGACATTGGTTAAACGTCGGAAAAAGTGTTGGCCGAAATGGGGTTCAAACTCACAACCTTTAGGTTGGCAACCCACGTCGCTATTGGGGCTCGACAGGGGTGTTTTAAGAGTGTAGGCTAAGCGAGTGTCAATCCCCATTCTCACTGTCCCGGTTCTGGTCCCAGTACTACCGGGACGTGTTTGCCCCATAAACCAATTGCATTCTCGCATTCCCGTGTAGATGCCGGATGTCCCCGTTAATCCTGGATTACCCCGGTTTGTTACGGTTCATTTACGATGTCGCGCCGGCGTGACCATCCCCGTATAACCCGGTGGTGTGACCAATGTCGTGAACCGGTGGCCGCCGGTTCAGCTCGGTATAGACTCGGTCAGGCGAGTCAACTCTTAATTGTCAGTAGGGAATCAACTCTCAATTGTCAGTTAGGGAATCAACTCTTAATTGTCAGTTAGGGAATCAACTCTTAAGTGTCAGTAGGGAATCAACAGTTAGGAAGTCATATCCAAATTGTCAGTTAGGGAGTCAACTCTCAATTGTCAGTTAGGAAGTCAACTCTTAAGTGTCAGTAGGGAATCAACAGTTAGGAAGTCATATCCAAATTGTCAGTTAGGGAGTCAACTCTCAATTGTCAGTTAGGAAGTCAACTCTCAATTGTCAGTTAGGGAATCAACTCTCAATTGTCAGTTAGGGAGTCATATCCAAATTGTCAGTTAGGAAGTCAATTGTCAGTTAGGCAGTCTAATCACATATGGCTGACCTAAGACAGATATTAGCTACATGTCCCTAATGCACTCGTACCTGACCTTTATGATACCCGAAATTAACGGCAAGGTATTGGGTCATACAGACTTTTCTTTATCATACTTAATACAACAGTTCATTTGAGAACAGATTAGACAAAGACCCACAACCGAACATTATATGAAACAGATGATGTACGGATTGATGGGGTTTAACGCCGTTTTCAAAGTAAATTGTGTCATATATATGCGGCCAGTCCACCTACCCATGTGTTTCTTGGCTGTCTCACACCAGTTGTCAATCCAACTATTTTCCCGAACAACTGGCTGCTTTTCAACCTATACTGTTAGCTCATTGGTGGGAGAAGAATGACGAGTATCGCATTGATTTCTGTCAAACGTCGGAAGGGTTGATTGCCGAGATGTGGTTCGAACTCATAGCCCTGGATGCAATAGATGGAAACGCATTGCTTTCTGTCAAACGTCGGAAGGGTTGATTGCCGAGATGTGGTTCGAACTCATAGCCCTGGATGCAATAGATGGAAACAGGCGAATCGTCTTTTTTCTAGTTAAATCATTCTTAGTTTAATAACAGCATTGTAATCTCTAAAGCAGTCACAACTAGGGTATTTGTGAAACCCGTTTTATGAATGCAGCTGGACACTGTTTTAAGTTCATAGCTAAAACCTAAAAAAATGTCCATAAAAGATAGCTTAATTGTTAAATAAAGTTGAAAACGTTGTAGCGAAAGTAGAAATTGCTCATCATGAGCAATTTCACTTTTGGCCAGAATGTTTTCAAAAGTCGTCTACTACTATTGCGTCAAACTGCGTCCGTATGTGGGAAAGGTCTTAATATATATGTATGTGTTGGCGGGACCGTGTTTCACCAAACGCTCAATTCCTAAAGTATTTCGTAAGGTTTCCGAGACGTGGTCCTTCTATAGATAGCGTTTTATGTAGGATGACGTTACAGGCTGAACCCTTTATCCGCTGTACGCGACTTTTAACAACATGTGCTTATCATGTTAGACACGACCTTTTCAAAAGCTTCAATTGCGAACCATGAAGAGCAGGATCAGTTTATCCTATCGTGGAGTCTTATCTTGGTCTATACCTTTTTCGTGATTATGTATCACTATTAAGTAAACAACAGCCGTTAAATACGTCAGGACAAGGGATAACAATTCAATGACAGTGAATTCAGTGGGATAAGGGTTTAATTATAAACGGTTGGTTTAATGTTCACGCTCATCAATAGTTAATTTGTACTAGCATGCTGGCGAAACATTATAAATATGCGTTTCGTAAATGAATGGAAACACATTATTTCTCACTGCAGGTCCTATGCGATCATATTAAATAATACCATGCATATCAACAGAATGAACAGCGGATCTATCGGTTTCACAGTTTTGGTGATGACATTATTATTAGGTAAGATTTTATTTTCTATGTTAATCGGCATAGTAATATGCAACTAGCCATTTCTCTCGTGCAGCATGTGGTTGTATAATATAATTGCATACACGTTTATGAAAAGAAAACGCTCACAGATGCAACACTAATTGCTGGCATTATTATTAAGTAACATTTTACCCTATTTCAATTCAGTTATGTGGCAAACCTACAAAGTAATGATCTAGTCTGTCGTTGATGATATTATAATTCAATTTAACTCTCTATTCTATGACAAATAGGAAGAATATTGCCATTAACTAGCCATTCAACTTATGTAGAATATGGTTTTATAACATACGTTTACACTTGCACGAAGATGCAATAATAAATGCTGGCATTATTGTTTTGGCACGAATTTAATTTATTTCAACTCAATTCTATGGCAAATTGACACAGTATTAATGAATTATAATATATGTTTACACTTATTCATAGATGCAACAATAAATGCTGGCGTTATTGTTTTGGCAATCATTTAATTTATTTCAACTCAATTCTACGGCAAATCGGCACAGTAACGAATTATAACATATGTTTACACTTGTTCATAGATGCAACAATAAATGCTGGCATTATTGTTTTGGCAATCATTTAATTTATTTCAACTCAATTCTACGGCAAATCGGCACAGTATTAATGAATTATAACATATGTTTACACTTGTTCATAGATGCAACAATAAATGCTGGCATTATTGTTTTGGCAATCATTTAATTTATTTCAACTCAATTCTATGGCAAAATCGGCACAGTATTAATGCATTATAACATATGTTTACACTTGTTCATAGATGCAACAATAAATGCTGGCATTATTATTTTGGCAATCATTTAATTTATTTCAACTCAATTCTATGGCAAATCGGCACAGCAACGAATAATAACATATGTTTACACTTGTTCATAGATGCAACAATAAATGCTGGCATTATTGTTTTGGCAATCATTTGATTTATTTCAACTCAATTCTATGGCAAAATCGGCACAGTATTAATGCATTATAACATATGTTTACACTTGTTCATAAATGCAACAATAAATGCTGGCATTATTGTTCTGGCAATCATTTGATTTATTTCAACTCAATTCTATGGCAAATCGGCACAGTAATTAATTAGCCAATCACCTTATGTAGGAAATAGGTTTATGATATAAACTTACACTCGTTCATAAATCACTGTGCACACTGTGTTTGGTGTTGTTATAATATAGTTCAACTCTTTTTAATGGCAAAAAGGAAAAGTAATGCCATTAGTTATTTCTCTTGTGAAAAATATGATGTTATAACATAATTGATACACGTTTATAAAAACCGCGCAAAGATGCAACAATAAATGCTGGCAGTATTGTTTGGTAAGATTTTTTAATTAATTTTAACTGCTTTGCAAAGCAAATAGGCACACTTATGCCATTAGCAACTTCTCTTGGTTAGAATATGGCCAAATAATGTAAATATACACTCGCCAAAAAAACATCGCACAAAGATGCAACAATAAATACTGGCATTATTGTTTTGTTATTTTTTTGTTTAAACATTCGTCTTATAAAAACCGCACAAGGATGCCACAACGAAATAGTCTTTTCTGAAATCTGCATTGTTTCCCTTTTAGACATTACATTTTTACCAAATTTCCTACTGGACGAAAAGTAGTGTGGTCCTATTTTCAACATGGGAGAGTCAACTTTGTAAAATTTGGCAGTGAAATAGTTAGATACCTGATAAACTGTTATCCCGAAGCTCTGTCCATTGTACAAAGTGTAACATTCTTGTTAGGGTTAGAGTATCGGACTCGAGAACGGAGAACTGGGGTTAGATCCCCGGCCGGGTAATATCAAAGACTTAACAAATAGTAGTAATGGCTACCCTCCTTGGCGCGCGGGTTGCGGGGTTAGCATAACGACTGACTGGCTGGTGTCGGGATAAATGGACCAGTAGTACTGGTAACTTACCCAGGAAATACCGTGATATAACTGAGAAATGGTTGAAAGCTCCAACAAATCAATCAATCAATTGTGTAAAATTGTAACCTTCTAGTAAGTGTAAGTGTATCTGCCTCGAAAACGGAGAGACCAGGGTTGGATCCCCGATCGGGTCATATCTTAACCATTAACAAGGGTACTACATGTACACTTGTAGTTGCTTTTCTATATGACGCTAAGAGATTCGGGGATACCTTTATGATTCTATGTATGTATATATTTTGTACTAGATTAATTAATTAATTAATTTATATTCATTCGTTCATTTATGTATTTATTTATTTATTTACTTATTTATTTACCAGTTCTTTGTTACTATTTGTTTGTCTGAATCCGCCGTGATCGAGTGGTTAGATTCGGGGATTTGGAACCGAACGTCCCGGGTTCAATCCCCAGTTGCGGTACGTTGGTCACGATGCAGTGCCCTTGGGCAAAAAGGCACGCTACCTAGCCTAGTACCGATTAGTTTTCCTAGGGATCATGTGTAAGTGAACAGTCGCCGTGACATAACTGAAATAATGTCGCAAACGGCATAAAGTCCCAAGATAAAAAACAATTCTGTTGTCAATATATATGAATCTATATTTCAGGACAATGCTGTCACGCATTTTATGGGAATTACCTTTGTTTGGAACTGTATAAAGAAAATGGAAAAAGATATTTGGGCTGTCCAGATATGGGTCTGCCAAAGACAACCAGATTTCGGCAACAAATATCAGTTCAGGATAGATTACTCCGAAAACGGAATATGGTGTCTTCTAATGCATATCTGAGGCGACTATTTGGACAGGCAGAGAAACGTTAATCGTCTCAATGTTGATTGGACAATGTCTTTGTGATTATGAACTATACGAACAATAAACGATACGTGCGGTTTATGAACTGTTTCTCTGTGATTATGAAATAAACATGTCATTTTTAGGACCGGAAAGATGCGTGCGGTTTATGAACTGTTTCTCTGTGATTTCTTAGGTAACAAGCAATACACGGTACATATAATGCGCACGTGGTCTTCGAATTTTCCTTTGTGTGAGTTATGAACTAAACAAGCAGTAAACGAAACATACGATTTTTAGAACTGTTGTTTTTGTGTGTGAATTAGGAACTATGCACATTATAAACGGTATCTTTGAGGTGACGTCTATTGTAATGAACAATTTCACCATTTGCATCAATATTATCAACTTAAACTGATAATTAAATTTTGATTTATACAGAATGTCCGAAGTTATGTCTAAACAATTTCAAAGTCGTCTGCTGCAAATGTATGTGTAAGCGGGAACGGATTAATATGACATTGGCGTAACATTAGACAGGCTATGTTTCTACTTCCTTTGTCATACATTGAATACAAGAATATATCTTGTATACATATATTAATATATATATATATATATTGATATATATATATATGTATGAGCAATGACCCTTTTGTCACAATGTTTCCAAAACTCATCTGCTTAAGAAAACGGCAGAAACTGTTAGAAAGGGTTAAACACCGAAATTCCTTGACGCTTTTCTTAGCCGGGTCCAGCGGATCGGGTCTTATTTTCCTTTTGTCACAATGTTTTCAAAAGTCGTCTGTTGCAGAAACGCCAGAAAAGTTCTTTCTGTGGGAAAGGGTTAAAACTCCAAATCGCAAAACGCTTTATTTAGCTGGGTCCAGCGATTTGGGGTCTTTTGAAACGCCGTAACGTGATCATGTATAGGTGTATTGGCGAAGATCTAATTTCTGAACTTTCTTCAAAAGATATATCAAGGACTAACCTACACGTAGACGGACGGTTAAGGCTCTGTAACATAACATTATGTTCGCTGTTATGTCTGTTAAAGTATGTGTTTGTTAATATATGAGCTGTTCCACGCGTAAAGTATCGACCAGGCTCCGCCTAAAAATGCCGCACAAGCTAACCCGGACAGACACTGTTCGCCTCTTGTGGATTTTCTGTTTTAGGAATCATTGCTCAACACCTCTATACCCATGATACGGAATGCGTCGGCCCAGATTAGCCTGCGCGGATTGCGTGGGCTGATCTGGGTCGATACATTACGCATACTGTTGGTTTTCTCGTGGAATGGCTCATATGTATACTTTGTTTTGCTTATATTAATATTTACCCGGTTTTATTCTGTATATGTTGTCCTTTGCACTCAATAAACTAATAAATGTGTATTATCAATTTCCCCCTTTCTCCGCTATCGAAGTGGATGGTCCTGCCAGTACGCTCAGCCACGATAGCCCAGTCAATATAAAACATTGTCTCCATTTCCCACAATGTTTTCTAAATGTTTCCTGCCTTCCGATGCCTCAAAATGCATTTCTGTCGTGAGAATGTTTTAATCTCTTAATTAAGAGTGACACATCATTATAATTGATGCATGTATTATCCCCCGCTAAATGATGCTTTGGTTAAGTTCCTACCCGTTTATGTGTAGCCTGCCCTAGTAGAGGATCCCGTCGCAATCGACTGTCTGTCTGTTTGTCAGTTTATGTCCATAAGTCCATTCGTCAACCAATCGTCGAGCCGCGAGAGCTCATGATCTTACTACGAGGGGTCGTGTGCTTTGAACCCCGGCTCGGCCTTTCATTCTAATCTTTTTGGATGAATTAGCGTCATACATGTTCAACCAATTGGCTATATGGTCTATGATGGAAGCTACATTTCCCACTATATTTTCCAAAGTTGTCTGGATTAAGATATATTTCTCTCAGAAGACTGTTCTAATCTTTGAAAAGCGACATCTCTGTAAAACCGCTAATTGTTGCTATGGATGTTCTTAAATGCTTAATTGACCCTCGAACCCTATGTTGAGGGTCCTCAAAAGAATCATACCAGTGAGACGATGCCTTTTAGTATCCACAACATAGGGTTTAGTTTAATAATAAGAGAAATTGTGGGATAAAGAGCTGAATACCCCTCTTTATAGGTAAATCCTACTGTACGCCATGATAAAACTGAAATACTGTTGAACAGACGGGGTGAAACATTCGTCACTCCAGCACTCTTTTGCTTAAATGGTGAAGTAGGTCATTAATGTGTACATTCGACCAATCTTGGAATGATTGATTGGTTTTGAACGGGGATATGAGATTGGACGTCCCGAGTTTGAACCCCGGACGCAGCCGTTGTTGTGGGGTGCCCTTGGGACAGGCACTTTTACTAGAGCCAAATATTTGATAATTACTCAGGGATACTGCACGAGTATAACATTGACTTATACTTGATAATTGAAAATGGTGTAACTCACAGCTCTTCTATATATACTCTAAGACCATTGTTGGGTGACGAAATGATGTCGCATCGACTTTGGTTAAACGCCGGAAAGAGTATTGGCCGAGATGGGGTCCAAACTCACAACCCCTAGGTTGGCAACCCACGTCGCTACCAGGGCTCGACAGGGGTGTTTTAAGATTGTAGGCTAAGCGAGTGTCAATCCCCATTCTCACTATCCCGGTCCTGGTCCCAGTACTCCCGGTGAAAAATAGCAGGTATGCCGGGATGATCCGGGACCTTTTTGCCCCATAAACCAATTGCATTCTCACATTCTCGTTGTTGTCCTGGAGTTACCTCCGGTATAGATGCCGGATGTCCCCGTTAATCCCGGATTACCCCGGTTTGGTACGGTTCATTTACGATGTCGCGCCGGCGTGTCCATCCCCGTATAACCCGGTGGTGTGACCAATGTCGTGTCCCGGTGGTTTGACCAATGTCGTGTCCCGGTAGTATGACCAATGTCGTGTCCCGGTAGTATGACCAATGTCGTGTCCCGGTAGTATGACCAATGTCGTGTCCCGGTAGTATGACCAATGTCGTGTCCCGGTGGTATGACCAATGTCGTGTCCCGGTGGTGTGACCAATGTCGTGTCCCGGTAGTATGACCAATGTCGTGTCCCGGTAGTATGACCAATGTCGTGTCCCGGTAGTATGACCAATGTCGTGTCCCGGTAGTATGACCAATGTCGTGTCCCGGTGGTGTGACCAATGTCGTGTACCGGTAGTATGACCAATGTCGTGTCCCGGTGGTGTGACCAATGTCGTGTCCCGGTAGTATGACCAATGTCGTGTCCCAGTAGTATGACCAATGTCGTGTCCCGGTAGTATGACCAATGTCGTGTCCCGGTAGTATGACCAATGTCGTGTCCCGGTAGTATGACCAATGTCGTGTCCCGGTAGTATGACCAATGTCGTGTCCCGGTGGTGTGACCAATGTCGTGTCCCGGTAGTTTGACCAATGTCGTGTCCCGGTAGTATGACCAATGTCGTGTCCCGGTAGTATGACCAATGTCGTGTCCCGGTGGCCGCTGGTCCAGCCCGGTATAGAATCGGTCAGGCGCCGGTAGAGCCCCGTTTGTATACCGTGCATGGAGTACTCCCGACCAACCCCGTAATACCACGGACTGTCAACGATGACACCCGGTTGTATTTAACATTTCATTACTACCGGGACGGTCTGCCAGTTCGAGCCGGAATAACAGGGTTCATTACGGATCATCCCGAACTTCTACGCTGCCAGCGCGTTTACCTTCCTGGTCTGACAAGGTTACTCCATGACCATCAAGCGGGACTAACCGGGGCGCCAATCCGGGACAATGGGAATGGGGCTTTAGTTAAAAGCTGTAATTTCATTGGTTGATTCGGCTAGCAGATGCCCGAGTGCCCGAGTGCTCCGAAAACGCCACCTGAACTTGGATTTATGATGGACTTTAATAAAAAATATACTATATATAATTGCCTCGCGTTAATATGCCGATGGGGCACGGTATCAACGATATCAGGTCGACCTCTGACGTGAGTTTAACCTACATAAATAACACAAATTTTCTGCCATTACTCATATTACACCCGATGCAACTCGTGTTATCCTATTCAATAAGACTTATGTTAACGGGGTTAGCGTGCTCAACACTAACATAGTACTACCATCTTACCATTTGGTGTAAAGTTAAACTATTCGTACAGTCTAACTTCGAATTATAGTATGGACCAATGAGATCACGCGTTTACCGAGCATGCGCCGAGACCACAAATGTCTTCGATTAAGCGGCCATTTTCTAAACATGAGAAGACTGTGTTTTGCCAAGAAACCCCCTAAGGTTAAAAGAATAACTTTCGTTGGAAATCGCAGAACAACCCAACATGTGCGAATATATTTGTTGCAGCATTCAATTCAGTAGCCAGAACAGGAATTGGCGAATCATGCGGATGATTGTGGTCGTGATCCTTCTTTTTCAATCAAGGTAATATTCAAATAAAATTGTCTGCAGTTTTACTGACATAAATATCCCCATAAATATGAATGGCATTTTAATATATGTTGCCGGTTTATATGTGTTTCCGGGGACCTCGCCCTTAAAGTCCCTAAAAAAAACCTTCTGTTTGCGTAGAATTGAGTGTATACCATCACCAGAATCCATTGAATATATGGAATTTAAAATAAGTAAAGAATGCTAAAAACCGGTTTTGTCTTTTGCCCGATTCGGTCCAAAATTGCAGTAACCATTCTGACTGGTGAGGTCTTTCTTGCATAAATGCATGAACCCCCCTCCCCCCATTTTCTTTAAATAGTTTTCTTACAGCTTAGATGTAACTTTTTTCAATGGTATATGATGTTCTTCATGAGAAACGGTTAAAAAGTGTGTCAATATTGAGGACAGAAACTGGTCGATTTACATGGAAACAATGAGGGAATTAAATTTATTTGGTGTAATGCAACCTTCATACGTAACACTCCTAAACAGTGATGTCCCTTGCACGATTATCTACCATTGTAAGGGGAGGGAAGTAACAGGTAGGACATGGAGGTTGATGATGAGTTAGTATTAAGTACAGGTCACACTATTTGAATAATATCTGGGACTACTAGTACTAATATATGGAAGAGAAACGAATGTGATAGCATTACCTGTACAAGGTTTATCTACCCGTTTATGTTTTTTTAAGACTACAAGCAATTGGCGCTTATCCTCCTGGTTTTCCCTGTGTGAGTAGCGGATAGTCCAAGATGGTATGAATTCCAAATCTTGATTAAAATGCCTAAAATGTGTTTACACATGTTTCTTTACTGTCTGATGCAATTTAGTAAAAAAATCCCCCAGATATAAAAAGATATATATTGAGGTGGTCTGTAACTTCGTTAGTCCAAATAGTTTAGACTTTTGGTTTCCCCTTTTTTTCATCTGTCATTTATTGGTCAATGGCGTATGCAGGATAATAACAAAATGTTCTTTGTAGGTCTAGAACTTCAGAAACACCAGTTTTCCAACGCAACCTCTGTACAGGTCAATAAATTTTACATAAACATTGAACTGTTGCAAAAAGGCATAGGTTCATGAACATGTATTACTTAACCCCATCTAGCACGTAACAGAGGAATGCACAAGGTGAAAAACAGCTTTTACTCATTAGCTCTACTGGCCAAAGGCCAGAAGGGCTTATGTCGTGGTGATTTGTCCGTCGTCCGTGCGTGCGTCCGTCCGTAAACAATTTCTTGTTAACACGATACAGTCTTTACTTTTGATTGTATCTCAACTAAACTTATACAGTAGTTAGATATCCATGAAAGAGCTTGTTAACACAATACAGTCTTCTTTTTTGATTGTATCTCAACCAAACTTATACAGTAGTTAGATATGCATAAGAGCTCGGTTCCTTTCGAAAACCAGCCAGATCCGCCCATGCATGACTGGATTATGGCCCTTGAAATTGTCCAAATTGCTATAAAAGAGCTTGTTAACACGATACAGTCTTCACTTTTGATTGTATCTCAATCAAACTTATACAGTAGTTAGATATCCATAAGAGCTCGGTTCCTTTCAAAAACCAGCCACAGATCCCCCCATGCATGACTGGATTATGGCCCTTGAAATGGTCAAAATTGCTATAAAAGAGCTTGTTAACACGATAGTCTTCACTTTTGATTGTATCTCAACCAAACTTATACAGTAGTTAGATATCCATGAGAGCTTGGTTCCTTTCGAAAACCAGCCAGATCTGCCTATGCATGACTGGATTATGGCCCTTGAAATGGTCAAAATTGCTATAATAGAGCTTGTTAACACGATAGTCTTTATTTTTTATTGTATCTCAACCAAACTTATACAGTAGTAAGATATCCATGAGAGCTTGATTCGTTTCGAAAACAAGCCAGATCCGCCCCATGCATGACTGAATTATGGCCCTTGAAATTGTCAAAATTGCTATAATAGGGCTTGTTAACATGATACAGTCCTTATTTTTGATTGTATCTCAATCAAACTTATACAGTAGTTAGATATCCATGAGAGTTTGGTTCATTTCTAAAAAACGGCCAGATCTACCCATACATGGCTGGATTATGGCCCTTGAAATTGTCAAAATTGCTATAATACAGCTTGTGAACACAATAGAGCTTCCATTTACTATCTGATCTTAAACCAAACTTAGATGGTATTTGAATATTGATGACATATTGATTCCTTTTTGAAACAAGCCAGATCAATGCCAGTAGAGCACCAGTAGAGCATAGGCCCTCATGGGCCTCTTGTTCTCTAGGTCGACATTGACGCTGTAAGTACATAGTCATATCTATAGGTGATGTAGGGATTTTTTTAAAAATGCAATTATTTATCGATATTTTGGGTCATTAATACAGTTATTCAATCTGATAGAGCTGTATTTGCGGTTGTAGCTGAGGGATAAAAAGATACAACCCAATGGTTATTGATTTACAAGTAGGTGATAAAATATATCTCTGTTTACCCCCAGGCTATGCTTATACCATGGCAGGTGACATGTTTGACATGTTGTGTACTGTAGGTGAGATTGAGATGTTTTGAGCTGTCATGCGAATGTTTTGACCCAGATCAGTCCACTCAAACTGATCAGAGCTGACACATTCCGTCTCAAGGGGATAAAGGTATAGAGTAATGATTCCTAAAACAGAAAATCAACAGAATACGAAAGTGTCTATCTGGGTAAGCCTGTGCGGCATGCTTAGACTGATCCGGGTCAATACTTTACGCAGATCCACAATGTTGGTTATCTCGTGGGACGGCTCTTTCATTTATGTTTTAAAATTAAGGGAAATTTCTTATATAAAAATTATGTATGGCAATTCATTTTTTCGCCATTGGCAATTGTGGCTTATTACAGAGGAAACAATGCATTAGATGTATCGATTAACAAAACCAAAATAATAACATGAAAGTATGTTACTGTGAAAATTGGGCCAAATCTGCAAAAATCATCAATCTTTTGCTGCATTGTAAAAACTAAAAGGTCAACTTTGCTGTTGAATATTTCAAGAAAAACTGCCAACCTTTTTGATATGGGCAAAGCATCAAATAAATTTTCCAATCTCAAGGTATATTGTACCTACCCCATAATGTGATAATTTGATACTTTGATCCGATTGAATTATATTTAAGTGAACTTAGAGCTGTAAACATGCGAACACTGTTAGCTAAAAGGAAGTCAACAAAAAATATCAAGTTAATTGTGTGGAGATCATTTACCTCGACTATTTCTTTCCTACAGATGCAGTCAATTACAAAGAAAGGCAGACAAAGTTACTGGAAAAGTGGCAAAGTATAAGACGGGATCTATTGTCCACCCGCATTGAGGAAATGTGTCCTTCATCTTATATATGTGTTATGTGTGGCACACACGAAGATCACATAATACTTTGTGAAACATGTGGCCCTTCAGCATTTTATTGTGACCATTGCTGTCATAGGGTTCATAGACCTGCACTGTTTCAACAGCCAAAGAAGTGGACAGTAAGTTTAACATACCATTTGAATTTTAATCATTAGCATTATAATTTCATAATTGTAAATCTATAAAACTGTTATGAATCTTCAAATTATTTTCTATAAATTCTGATTTTAAACCAAACAAAACAACTGTCTTTCCCAGAACAAATTTCAAGTGCAACCAAAATGTAAACTTACATCATTTTAAAAATTCAAGTGGTTAAATCAGGTTGCGGAAATCGACTGCCCGACGCGTCCAACACGTGTAATGTTGTAGTCGGGCAAGTAGGATTTCCCTGTTGACTTGTCTGCGGGCAAGTTCAAATAAAACGAAGTGCTCCAATATATATACTAGACAAAACTTCCAATGCACATATGTACATAAGTATCAATATTTCATTTAATATTATAGATTGAAAACAAAAACTTAACAAAATACCACAGTAGATTACAATAAAATTTATGCATTAATTGATTGAAGGGTGCATTTTTAAAGTTTGCAGGATAAGTCAGTAGCGGGTGTGATTCAATTAGAGCAAGCATTTTCTGATGTCTAGTTTTTAGCTCTACTGTCCAAAGGCCAGAAGAGCTTATGCAGCAATATGCCGTGGTGTCCGTCGTCCATGCATCCGTCCATAAACAATTGCTTGTGAAAGCGATACAGTCTTCAGTTTTGATTGTATCTCAATCAAACTTATACAGTAGTTAGATATCCATAAGAGCTCGGTTCCTTTCGCAAACCAGCCAGATCCGCCTATGCAAGACTGGATTATGGCCCTTGGAATTGTCAAAATTGCTATAATAGAGCTTGTGAACACAATAAAGGCTCCATTTACTATCTGATCTTCACCAAACTTACAGCGTATTTAGGTATCCATGAGAGCTTGGTTCCTTTTGCAAACCAGCCAGATCCGGCCATGCAAGACTGGATTATGGCCCTTAAAATTGTCAGAATTGCTATAATAGAGCTTGTGAACGCGATAAAGTCTTCAGTTTTGCTTGTATCTCAATCAAACTTATACAGTAGTTAGATACTCATGAGAGCTCGGTTCCTTTCGCAAACCAGCCAGATTCGCCCATTCAAGACTGGATTATGGCCCTTGAAATTGTCAAAATTGCTATAATAGAGCTTGTGAACACAATAGAGGCTCCATTTACTATCTAATCTTCACCAAACTTAGATAGTAGTTAAATATTGATGATAGCTTGGTTCCTTTTGAAAACCAGCCAGATGTGCCCTTGCATGACTGGATTTCGGCCCTTGAAATTGCCAAAATTGCTATAATACAGCTTGTGAACACAATAGAGCCTCTTTTTACTATCCGATCTTCACCAAACTTAGATAGTAGTTGAATATTGATGAGAGCTCGGTTCCTTTGCAAACCAGCCAGATCCGCCAATTAAAGACTGGATTATGGCCCTTGAAATTGTCCAAATTGCTATAATACAGCTTGTGAACACAATAAAGCCTCCATTTACTATCCGATCTTCACCATACATACATGCTCTGGATTGAAAATGACCAAAGAACCATACCAGTAGAGCATAGGCCCTCATGTGCCTTTTGTTTTTTGTTTACCTCGCAATATAATTTTGTTCTGTTCACGTCTGCATGACATTAAGATTTGCATTGTCTGCAAGTTGTATGGATCGGGGTTTTTTCAAATAAATAAAATGGCAGTAATAAGCCAGAAAAAGGAAGTGAAAAAGTGATCTGAATAAAGAATATGATATGAAAGTAAAAAAAATGGCAAACTGACAGACTGTTGCACGCAATATCAGCTCATTTACAGTAAGTCTATCACTCAAAATAAGAAAATATATGGATTAATGCAGACAAGTTAACTGTGTTGGCGGAGAAGTAGATTTTCATATCTTACTTGCCCATGGACAAGTAGATTTTTTTTACATTTCCACACCCCTGGTTAAATACACTTTATTATCGGTAACCGGGCTGTCCGTTTGTTTGTGCGTCCGTCCGTAACAGCCTTGTGACCACTCTACACTGAACATCCTTTGACCTATCTTAACCAAACTTGGTATATGGCTAGCTCTAGAAGCCTATTTATTTTCAAGGTCATAGGGTCAAGGTAAAAATTGGACTTGCCGTCCGCAACAACCTTGTGACCACTCTACACTGAACATCCTTTGACCGATCTTAACCAAACTTGGTATACAGTTAGTATATGGCAAGGTCATAGGGTCAAGGTCGAAATTGGACTTTTCGTCCGTAACAACCTTCTGACCACTCTACACTGAACATCCTTTGACCGATCTTAACCAAACTTGGTATACAGTTAGTATATGGCAAGGTCTAGAAGCTTATTTATTTTAAAGTTCATACGGTCAAGGTCAAAATTGGACTTTGACTATTTTCCCATATAACAACCTTGTGACCACTCTACACTGAACATCCTTTGACTGATCTTAACCAAACTTGGTATACAGTTAGTATATGGCAAGGTCTAGAAGCCTATTTATTTTCAAGGACATAGGGTCAAGGTCAATGTCAAAATTGGACTTGGACTATTTTCCCATATAACAACCTTGTGACCACTCTTCACTGAACATCCTTTGACTGATCTTAACCAAACTTGGTATACAGTTAGTATATGGCAAGGTCTGGAAGCCTATTTATTTTCAAGGTCATAGGGTCAAGGTCAAAATTGGACTTTTGTCCATAAAAACCTTGTGACCACTCCACACTGAACATCCTTTGACTGATCTTAACTAAACTTGGTATACAGTTAGTATATATGGCAAAATAATGCGGAGACAAGGACAAATTTTCTCTTAGTTCTTTGGTCCATAACATTAATAACAATTTGATAAAGGCAAGGACAAGTTTTCTGGTACATAACATTAATATCCAGGTCATTGGCCATATTTTTAGCCATATTTTTAAATTTAATACCGAGGAGATATATTCGCTTTGTGTTGCCCTTGTTATCCCCTCGGTTACGAAGTAAGCGAGAAAGGGATATAGTAACGGGACCTTCCGTATGTATGTGTGTCCGTCCGTCCGTAACAAACCTTGTCATCACTCTACACTAACCATTTCTTGACAGATCTTAACCAAACTTGGTATAAAGTAAGTATATGGTAACATCTTGAAGCCTATTGATTTTCAAGGTCATAGGTCAAAGGTCAAGCCCAGCCGAGGGGATGCATCCGCTTTGCGGTGCCCTTGTTTTAAATTGTATCTGGTAAGAAGCAAAAGGAATGATAACAAATAACAAAACATTAAAGAATTATTGATGCAAACTTGATTCTTAAGTGCAACTTTGATTTATTTTAAAATTCAAGTGCAAAACTGTTGTGCGCTTAAAACGATTTTGGTAGATTATGAAACTTTCAAGATATTTGTTCTGGTTTGTGCCAGGGTTGCAGTTGCATTATAATTTAATATTTATAAATGACATTTTTTCTTTTTCGAAGAAAATGGGGTTATTAAAAGTTATTAATAATAAATTTGAAGTTCTTTCAAACATGACTTGATTTTTTTCTTTTAGGCTACCCTGCATATATTCTAAAGAAAGTATTGCAAGTCCGGAATGAGGAACTTCTTGTAATGTATGATATAGCCTATACACTACACAAGCATTTTCAGGTTAGATATATATGTTCTTAAGGGAATGAAAGTTCAATAGACTTTTCAAGACATGGTACCAGCAGTTTTAAGATGAAAACTTGAAATAAACTAAGAATTAGTTATAGATCAATACTATGGTTACAATAGTTCAAACTTTCCTTTTACATGAATTAGGCCATAGGCCATTGGTTCCCGAATCACCACAAGGCATACAGAAAACCAGTTTTACTTATTGACCAGGACCAACATTCTGATTAGCTGGACATTTACATTTATGTGTTATATAATTGTTAGAACATCAACTATAGTAACAGTATTAGTTTTTACCTCACCTGTGCACGGAGTGCAAGGTGAGCTATTATGATCACATTTTGTCCGTCATGCGTCGTCAACAATTGCCCTTGTTAACACTCTACAGGCTACATTTTTCATTCGATCTTCATGAAAGTTCAGATTAATCAACTCCATCAAATCGAAACTGGGCCATATGAGGTCAACACCTAGGTCACTAGGTCAAATTGAAGGTAAATCTTGTTAACTCTCTGGAGGCCACATTTTCAGCTTGAGCACGTTGAAACTTTATCAGAATGTTTGTCTTGATGATATATAAGTCAAGTTCGAACATGGGTTATGTCAGGTCAAAAGGTAGGTCACTCCGTCAAATTGAAGGAAAATCTTGTTAACAGTCCAGAGGCCACAATTTTTGCTTCAGCAGTTGGAAATTCTGTCAGAATGTTTGTCTTAAAATTATCTAGATCAAGTTCGAATTTGGTCAGAAACTAATTCACAAGGCCATATTGAAGGGAGATCTGGTTAAGACTGTAGAAGCCACATTTTTTGCTACAGCAGCTTGAAATCTAGTCGTCAGAATGTTAATCTAACTGAGTTCTAGGTCAAGTTCGAATATGGGTCATGCCAGGTCACTGGGCCAAATTGGTGGGAGGCTGCATTTTTTGCTTCAGCAGCTTGAAATTTTGTCAGAATGTTTGTCTGTATGATATCTACATCAAGTTTGAATATGGGTCATATTAGGTTAAAAACTTGGTCACTAGACTAAATTAAGTAATATAGTGTGTTAAAACTCCGGAGGCCTCATTTTTACTTTGAGCAAGTTGAAACTTTGTCAGAATGTTTGTCTTGATGATATCTAGTCCATGTTCAATATTGGTCATATTAGGTCACTAGGCCAAATGAAAGAAAATCTTTAACACTGAAGGTTTCATTTGAATCTTTATCAGAATAATTGTCTTGATGTGTTTTGCATTAGTAATCACATTGCATAATTCAGGTGAGTGATCTAGGGTCATCATGGCCCTCTTGTTTGGATCCATTGATAACTTTGGCAACCATGGCATGAAAAAGGGGCCAAAAGGCAAAAACTTTTAAAATCTCCCCATCCCTGAATCCACTTGTTGGATTTTCCTATAATTACATAGAAATATTCTTTTCTTCCTCATGCCATTAATTTGCTAAAAGACTAAGGCAATATAGGGAAGGGTCCGATTAGTTTGCCTTATGACAGTGGAGCGATACTGGCCCTCTTGTGCCTCTTGTATGAACTATTTCAGTCTATATAATGAGATGGTGATTACCACCTGAAATTTAAGACACCAATTGAATTAAATTCAAACTACTTGTATATGTAATGTCAGAGGCGACAACAATACTACATTTACTATAATGAATAGCCATGAAATAAGACGGTGATTAACATACTGCCGACAACTGCTTGCTTATGAAACATTGCCGTATATCTTTTATGAACAGATAACTGACAAAATGAAAGATGTGGGAAAAAAACACTGCTTGTTCTGTTTTTCCAGGAAACTTATTGTATTGAAGTTTCGCAGAAGTGCAAGTTTGCTGTTCCAGTTTTCCACACAATATGGCCTGTCAGGTAGAATCATTTTATCATTTCCTGTATATGATTCCTGTGATCTTATTATCTTTTTTTTTTTTTTTTCATTTATTCAAAACAATTTATACATAATACATGTAAGTAAAATATATATCTTAAAGTAACAGTGCATATGTAATTCACATCCTAACATAATATATATACATATTATCAAAGCATGTAGTTGTGTATATAATGCTGTTTTTTCAGTTTTATAAAGAGAGAGAGAGAGAGAGAGAGAGAGAGAGAGAGATAGAGAGAGAGAGAGAGAGAAGGAGAGAGAGACAGACAGAGACAGAGACAGAGAGACAGACAGAGAGACAGAGAGACAGAGACAGAGACAGAGATAGAGACAGAGTTTATGTATCTTGGACTAAGGTTCGATAAAATGAGGTAATGTCTAATTATTTAGACATTAACAATGGTTAAGAATTTTTTCCATTTTCTATTAAAAAGGTCTGACTGGTCTTTTAAAAAGGCTATTTCTTGTTCTACTTTTAATCTGTTATTAAAGTAATTAATGAACATATTACTCGTTGGAATTCGATTTGCGTATTTCATTTTAAATATGTATTGTTTGACAAGTATTATAATGTAATTCAATGTGTTAATATCTGTGATCTTTTTTGATATGCCAAGAAAAACATCTTTTTTTTGTATCTTCACTTTTATCTGATTTCTTTCCAAAAAGGTTATAATTCCATTCCATAACAATTGTGTGTGTGAGCATTCCCAAAACAGATGTTCTAATGTTTCTACATTACTTGCACAAAAATCGCATATATTCGAAGGTTTCATTTTAAATCTCAATAATAGTTCGTTTGTAGGTAGAATTCTAGTTAAAAGCTTGTACTGAAAACATCTTAAGGTTGTATCTAATGTGGACTTAAAAGGTAAGATATAAATACTCTTCCAGTCTAAGGTTTCGTCAAATACTTCTTCCCATTTATCTTCTGCATTTGTGAGTGGCGTTTCACCTTGTAATTGAAGTTTATATAAAAATTTATTTACTTTTGTCAGTTCTACTATTTTTGCAACTAATTGTTTATTTTCGTCATTCACTGGTTGTGTCTTTTGTATTTCTTTCTTCATTTCATCTGGAATGTTTCCAATGATATTCTGATATTTCAGGAAATTGTTTGAGTTAAGATTGTATATATACTTCAATGTTTCAAAATCGAAAAATGTTTTTGTACGGAAATCAAATACATGTTCTAAAAACGTTATCCCATTGTTATACCAATTTATGTAGAACATTGTATTGCCATTGCACTTTATATCTGTGTTGTTCCAAATTATTTCTTTTTTAATATTATTCTTTGGTAATTTACTTCTAATTTTATTCCATGATACCAATATATCCTTTAGAAAAGTATTTTTATTGAACATATTTTGAATATCAGTTTCGTGTAGTTTACACTCGAATATTAATTTGCCTCCGAACTTTTTTAAAGCTTTGTTAAAGAATATTTTCCACGAGCCAGTATTTTTATCGTCCAAATATCGCTTTATCCAACTTGCTTTCAGAGATTTTACAAGTAAGAATATATTTGGGACTGCAATTCCACCGTTTTCAATAGATTGTGACATTTTAGCTCTTTTAATTTTGTCTGGTTTATTATCCCATATGAAGTTATAAATTATTTTATTAATATCAATGAGTATGTTTGCCGGTGGATTTGGTAACACTGTCAGTGGATAAATAAGTTTTGGTAATGCAAATGTTTTAATAACTGTAACCTTTCCCATCTTATTATCTTGATATGTTAGACATCCGGTCTGATCCCCCCATATACGCCATAGGTTTGGCCCCTTCATTTTGTGAAATTCTGCTTAATTGGCTTTGTTTGCTCTGTCACTTTGATCATTCCTTATGTAATCTTCACACGCTTCGTTTGAAGCTTACATTTAGGCATTATATATGATGGCCATTTTAATTTTCTAATCAGA
Organism: Serripes groenlandicus; assembly: GCA_031761405.1. Lineage (NCBI taxonomy): Eukaryota > Metazoa > Mollusca > Bivalvia > Cardiida > Cardiidae > Serripes > Serripes groenlandicus. Next base: position 20,727,416 of record JASEVX010000006.1, read on the forward strand.
TTTTCTTGGACACTCCTGAGTAATGGCCTTTGATTGAGATATATAGTTAAAGGTTGGCGATTTTGTCTCAAAAATTTGTGAAATTTTCAATTCTATTGTATCAGGTGTTTCGCTTTTGCTTAAATAATTCCAATGATTTCTGACAGTACTACACAATAATTCTCTACCAATCAACAGAATGTTGTGAAACATAGATCAAAGTGGTTTTTTTAAAGGGGATTTATCAAGGGGTAATACAAATTTAATGCATTTTAAGTATATCATATTGCACCAGATGGCAATCTCGCCTTCAAATTTGTTTTGCCATCTTTTCCAGCTCTAAATTGTTACTTACCAAATTTCTTTGTCTTTTCAGGTCAGATGTATTCTAGAGAAGACATAAGTACATTTAAAATGTTTCAGAGGCTTACCAAAGGCTTAAAGGAAAGAATGCACTTGGCAGCAATTATTTTACAACCATTTACTCCAGTGTAAAGATGAACATCTTGAAAATACAGACAATCTATTAATGAAGGTACATGTATAATATAGTACTATAGCTTTTTAGCTCACCTGTGAACGAAGTCTGTCGTTCGTCTGTCTGTCTGTCTGTCTGTTTACTTTTTCCTACAAATGACCCAATTTCAAAATAATTTCACAGGAATGTTCCTTAGGATGTTTTCTTTCAAAGTTGTTCAAAGAATTCAATTCCATGTGAAAGAACTTTGGTTGCTGCAGGATCAAAAAAAGGGGATAATTGCCAAAACTTTAAAAATCTTCTTGTCGAAAAGTACTTGTCTGATTTCATAATTATTTTGGACAAATGTTCCTAGGGGAACCATTTACCAAGATTTTTTAAATTATTCTGATCCGTTGAAAAACATGGCCGCCTGGGTGGCGGAGCTTGTTTTACTTATATATGCATTATAACATCTTTAAAAATCTTCTTGTCCAAAAGTACCGGCCTGACTTAAACATAATTTTGCACAAATGTTCCTTAGGGGACCTTCTATCAAGGTTGTTGAAAAACATGGCCACCAGGGTCAAGGCTTGTTTTCCTTATATGTGCATAGTAAAAAGATTAAAAATCTTCTTGTCCAAAAGTACCTGCCCAATTTAAAAAATGTTTGGCACAAGATTGTTGAAATTATTTCGATCTGATGAAAAACATGGCTGCCAGGTGGGCGGGGCATGTTTTCCTTGTATGTAATATAGTGAAAACTTAAAAAAAACATCTTGTACTAAAGCACTGGCCTGATTTGAAAATAATTTGGATCAAATGTTCCTTGTGTCACCCTGTGCCAAGGGTGTTCAATTTATGCTGATCTGTTGAAAAACATGGCCACCAGGGGGTTGCTTGTTTTCCTTATATGTATAGACTAAAAACTTTGAAAACTATTGGAAGTTCTATTACTCTTGTATTATAGAGTAGATAACTCTTTTGAAATAGAGAAATTTCTCATGGTTAGAAACTTCTCCTTTTCTCACAATGTATTTTAAAATTGCCTGTACAGACATGTCTGCATGCAGGAACGGGTTATATCAGTTCTACTTTTAGCAAATTGGGGTTATTAGGTGCTTGCATGTCAAAAAAAACAACCCAGTTAAATCAATTTATTTTTGCTCAATAGCAATTACAATTTTTGTAGCAATTGTATTCAAATTTGTGTAGCAATTGTATTCAAACTTGGAAAAAGAAATGTGATGTTGAGACCTGGCAAGTTTACTTGCTTTTGTGAAATCAGACTTGGAGTCAAAGTTACATACCTTTGGTTGTCATAAATTGTATTTTAGTCCCAGCCAAAAACAGGAATCAGTTTGGCAATGTCTGTCTGTCCATCTGGAGCTGGTAGGATGGATGTGTACTTGTAAACCTTGTGGTTCTGAATCTGCTATCACTTTTTTCAGGTGGGTGAGAAAAAGGATGATTGGGAAGGAGGAAGAAAATTAAAATCAAAAGACTCACACAAAGACTTTTAAACTGTGAACTGAAATGTTGATACAGAACTAGCAAGGGACAATAGAGAAACCTACAAAATAATATTGCTTGAAACATGATGAAAACTTAAAGGTTTTGTCGAGCTCGACATAGTTGTCTCAATGGCAGTTCAGTGTTTGTCCAGCCCGCATCTTGACCATGCATCATAGGATTTCCAAGAAACTTGGCACAAACGTTCACCATGTTGAGGCTGCGTGTCACACACAAGTCCCAGGCCTGTACCTCTTATGTCAAGGTCACACTTATAGGTCAAATATAAAAATGAGGACTGTTTGATAGGACTGTACATTATCCAGGCCGCATTTATGCGTCATGGGATTTCCAAGATTCTTGGCACAAATGTTCACCATGATAAGGCAATGTGTGACGCGCACAAGACCCAGTCCTGTATCTCAAATGTCAAGATCGCACTTGGAGGTCAAAGATCAACATAAGTACTGTTAGATAGGACTACCTTGTCCGGACCACATCTCGACCATGCACCATAGGATTCCCAAGTTACTGGGCACACACGTTCACCATGGTGAGGTGAAGTGTCTTGCACAAGAACCTGGTCTGAATTTTAAAGGTCAAGGTCACACTTAGAGGTCAAAGGACAAGATGAGAAACCATGCATCATAGGATCCCCTGGTTATTAGGCACACATGTTCACCGTGAGTTGAAGATGGCAGAAGTGAAAACAAAGTTTTCAAAAAAGGAGACTGTTCTCTTATAACCCTTTTCACCTTGTAGAAGCGTTTGACATGTGTGCAGCAGACAATTATGTGTTTGGTAAACTTCTCAATAAGATATAAACAAAAATTCACTTTCCTGTGGTTTCCTTAAATATTTCATTATTCAAAAGATAGGATTTATTATTTGATGTGTCTGTGTGTAAAATATTTCCTATGTTAAATATGCCTGAACCCTTCATACACAAAACATACTAAAAATTATCCAAATAATATGGTATGGCAGAAGGCCCTTAATTAACTGCTATCAGGTCAACTCTTTGTTGCAAGTGCATGGAAGAGCACTATGTCTTTGACAAAAACTTTGGAGTGGGCTTTACATATAGCCTGTGAGCATCTAGTTGGCCGGATTGCTCTAGCAATTCCGGTCTATAGATTGGCGATATCCGTCTGTCTGTCAACATTTTGGTTAAAGTTTCAGGTTGAAGTTCTATTGATTTCTATGGTTACCTTGACCTTGGTTTGTCGATTTTCAAGGTCAAATTGCCGACAATCCGGCTATACAGTCTTCAGCGGTTTCTTGTTTTTAGCTCACCAATGCACGAAGTGCAAGGTGAGCTTTTGTGATCGCTCACCGTCCGTCGTCGTCTTCGTCCGTCCGTTCATATTTTCCTACAAATGACTTCTCCTCCTACACCAATTAACCAAATTCAAAATAATTTTACAGAAATGTTCCTTGGGTGGATCTCTTTTAAATTTGTTCAAAAAATTCTATTCCATGCAGAACTTTGGCTGCCACGGCAACAAAAAAGGGGAAATTAACCAAAACTTAAAAAATCTTCTTGTCTGAAAGTAGAAGGCCCATGCCTTTGATATTTGGTATGTAGCATCATCTAGTGAACCTCTACCAAGATTGTTCAAATTATAGCCCTGGGGTAAAAAATGACCCCATCCCAGGGGTCACTTGTTTAACATAGACTCATATGGGGGAAAAACTTTAAAAATCTTCTTGTCTAAAAGTAAGAGGCCCATGCCCTTGATATTTGGTATGTAACATCATCTGGTGAACCTCTACCAAGATTGTTCAAATTATAGCCCTGGGGTCAAAAATGACCCCTCCCCGGGGGTCACTTTTTTTTACATAGACTCGTATAGTGGAAACACTTTAAAAATCTTCTTGTCTAAAAGTAGAGGGCCCAGGCCTTTGATATTTGGTATGTAGCATCATCTAGTGGACCTTTACCAAGATTGTTCAAATTATAGCCCTTGGGTCTATTGTTTTACATAGACTCATATAGAGAAAAAAAATTAAAAATCTGGCCATGCCTTTGATATTTGGTATGTAGCATCATCTAGTGAACCTCTACCAAGATTGTTCAAATTATAGCCCTGGGATCAAAATTGACCCCTCCCTGGGGGTCACTTGTTTAACATAGTCTCATATAGGGGAAAAATTTAAAAATCTTCTTGTCTAAAAGTAGAAGGCCCATGCCTTTGATATTTGGTATGTAACATCATCTGGTGAACCTCTACCAAGACTGTTCAAATTATAGCTCTGGGGTCAAAAATGACCCCTCCCCAGGGGTCACTTGTTTTACATAGACTCATATAGGAGAAAAACTTTAAAAATATTCTTGTCTAAAAGGAGAGGGCCAAGCCCTTTGATATTGGGTATGTAGCATCATCTAGTGGACCTTTACCAAGATTGTTCAAATTATAGCCCTGGGGTCTATTGTTTTACATAGACTCATATGGGGGAAAAACTTTAAAAATCTTCTTGTCTAAAAGTAAGAGGCCCAGGCCTTTGATATTTGGTATGTAGCATCATCTAGTGGACCTTTACCAAGATTGTTCAAATTATAGCCCTTGGGTCTATTGTTTTACATAGACTCATATAGAGAAAAAAAATTAAAAATCTGCCCATGCCTTTGATATTTGGTATGTAGCATCATCTAGTGAACCTCTACCAAGATTGTTCAAATTATAGCCCTGGGGTCAAAATTGACCCCTCACTGGGGGTGACTTGTTTAACATAGTCTCATATAGGGGAAAAATTTAAAAATCTTCTTGTCTAAAAGTAGAAGGCCCATGCCTTTGATATTTGGTATGTAACATCATCTGGTGAACCTCTACCAAGACTGTTCAAATTATAGCTCTGGGGTCAAAAATGACCCCTCCCCAGGGGTCACTTGTTTTACATAGACTCATATAGGAGAAAAACTTTAAAAATATTCTTGTCTAAAAGGAGAGGGCCAAGCCCTTTGATATTGGGTATGTAGCATCATCTAGTGGACCTTTACCAAGATTGTTCAAATTATAGCCCTGGGGTCTATTGTTTTACATAGACTCATATAGAGATAAAAAATTAAAAAATCTTCTTGTTTAAAAGAAGAGGCCCCAGGCCTTTTGATATTTGGTATGTAGCATCATCTAGTGGACCTCTACCAAGATTGTTCAAATTATAGCCCTGGGGTCAAAAATGACCCCTCAGCAGGGGTCACTTGTTTTTCATAGACTCATATAGGGAAACAACTCCAAAAATCTTCTTGTCTAAGAGTAGAGGGCCCAGGCCTTTGATAGTTGGTATGTAGCATCATCTAGTGGACCTCTACCAAGATTGTTCAATTTATAGCCCTGCGGTAAAAAATGATCCCATCCCGGGGGTCACTTGTTTTTAGCTAACCTATGCACGAAGTGCAAGGTGAGCTTTTGTGATCATTGAATGTCCGTCGTCATCGTCTGTCTGTCTGTTAACAATTTCCTACAAATGACTTCTTCTACTAAACCAATAGACAGATTTCAAAATAACTTCACAGGAATGGTCCTTAGGTGGTCCCCTTTCAAAGTTGTTCAAAGAATTTAATTCCAAGTAGAACTTTGGCTGTTGCGGCATCAGAAAAGGGGAAAATTGCCAAATCTTAAGAAATCTTCTTGTCCAAATGTGCTGGCCCGATTAGAAAATTATTTTGCACAAATGTTCCTTAGGGCACCCTCTACTAAGATTGTTCAAATATTTCCGATCCGTTGAAAAACATGGCCGCAAGGGGGTGGGGCTTGTTTTCCTTATATGTGCATTGTTAAAACTTTAAAAATCTTCTAGTTCAAAAGTACTGGCTAGATTTCAAAATAATTTCACAGAAATGGTCGTTAGGTGGTCCTCTTTCAAAGTTGTTCAAAGAATTTCATTCCAAGTAGAACTTTGGTTGCTGCAGCATCAGAAAAGGGGAAAATTGCCAAATCTTAAAAAATCTTCTTGTTCATAAGTGTTGGCCCGATTTAAAAAATATTTTGCACAAATGTTCCTTGGGGCACCCCCTACCAAGCTTGTTCAAATATTTCCGATCCGTTGAAAAACATGGCCGCAAGGGGGTGGGGCTTGTCCTTATATTTATAGACTATAAAACTTTGAAAACTATTGAAGTTCTATTATATCAGGTGAGCGATATAGGGCCATCATGGCCCTCTTGTACATAGACTTATATAGGGGAAAAAATTAAAAAATCTTCTTGTCTAAAAGTAGAGGGCCCAGGCCTTTGATATTGGGTATGAAGCATCATCTAGTGGACCTCTACCAAGATTGTTCAAATTATAGCCCTGGGCTCAAAATGACCCCTCCCCTGGGGTCTATTGTTTTACATGGACTCGTATTGAGACAAAACTTTAAAAATCTTCTTGTCTAAAAGTAGAGGCCCCAGGCCTTTGATATTTGGTATGTGGCATCATCTAGTATACCTCTACCTAGATTGTTCAAATTATAGCCCTGGGGTCAAAAATAACCCATCCCCGGGGGTCACTTGTTTTACATAGACTCAAATAGGGAAAAAACTTATTCTTCTTGTCTAAAAGATACTTGGTATGTAGCATCATCTAGTGGACCTCTACCAAGCTTGTTCAAATTATAGCCCTGGTGTCAAAAATGACCCCTCCCCGGGGGTCACTTGTTCTCCATAGATTCATAGAGATTTTTTTTTTAAATCTTCTTGTCTAAAAGAAGAGGGCCTAACCTTTGATATTTGGTATGTAGCATCATCTAGTGGACCTTTACCAAGATTGTTCAAATTATAGCCATGGGGTCAAAAGTTATCCCATCCCGGGGGTTCCCTGTTTTACATAGACTCATTTAGGGGGGAAACTTTAAAAATCTTCTTGTCTAAAAGTAGAGGCCCCAGGCCTTTGATATTGGGTATG